>OZ017738.1:345639610-345724610 GCA_963969285.1 Odontomyia ornata | reverse complement strand
TCATCAATGTACGAGAACTGAGTTGAATGATTAGAGACCCTATATAAAGGTGAGGTCAATGAATGGGGGGAATCATTCATTCGACCGCGATAAGAACTGCGATAGTGTGTGGGAAGCGATATTGTTCGAGTAATAGAAAAGTGATTTTCGTAATAGTGAAGTGATTTAGAAGACAATTGCGATAAGAAATTTATGGACAAGTGTTAGACTTTTAATAGTGAAAATTAAAATTAATGAAAGTGTTAAATTGATTATTGTGCATTTTTGTAAATAAATAAACTCTTTTAACTTTTAACTTTATTGTGCACAATAGTAAAATTAAAAGAAACATTAAAAATGCCACGAAGCTTAAACTTAAAAATTAATGAATTGACCATGTCGGAGCTTAAGGAAGAGTTAGAACTGTTATGCTATAGAAATGTCGACAATCGTTTAAGCATTCGCACTCCGCCAAGTGTTATACGGTCAAGCACATACACCCATTGTCATCAAAACATGTACTTGTCGACCAACGGCAAGCGAAAAGACTTCATAATTCGCTTTACATAAGCCATAACATTAGCGACGACGACGACTATGTACATGAGAAGCTTCGGGGTGTGCTTATAGAAATGTCGACAATCGTTTAAGCATTCGCACTCTGCCAAGTGTTATACGGTCAAGCACATACGCCCATTGTCATCAAAACATGTACTTGTCGACCAACGGCAAGCGAAAAGACTTCATAATTCGCTTTACATAAGCCATAACATTAGCGACGACGACGACTATGTACATGAGAAGCTTCGGGGTGTGCTTCCAGCGGAGTGACACTGTGAAGAGAACAGAAAAGCTAAACAAAAGCTTTTCCTCGCCTGATTTCTCCAATTCCGCCAATTCGCCGCAAAGTTTCGCCATGCGAGCAAGTGAGACGGAGCGCGGAGGAAGAAGTTTTTGTGGAACGAGAGCGCACGTTGCGACTACTCAGCGAATTTAGGGTGAATTGAGGCCGCAGAATCGTTTAAAAGCAATTGATCGAGCGAGAAGCGGCGAGTAGTGATAACAACAGAAAAGCGGTGTTCGAGCCAGTCGGTGTGTAATCCGTTCGTACTTCCGAAAGTTTAGTTCCGGTGCAACTGCGGAATATCTTCGCTGATTAGTTAGATGGTGAGGTGTTGGCTCAAGCCGCGAACCTCCTTCGGCTTGATTGCGTATTACGCTGCGTAGCCACCATCAGCTAATCCTTTCTTTTTTTACCCAGTATGGATAGATGTTAAAACAATTAAAGAAGTGTGAATGTAATTAATTTAAAATATCAACATAAAATAAAACTAAATTCCTTAAACATGAAACTCTCGTCTTTGGTGTTCTGGTATTGAATGGGCAGAGTAGCAGGTAAGTGGTGTTACAGTGAGTTCTTTCCCCGGGAGCCTTGATGTTGTATATAGGATACGCATCAAGTTGAGCTCCCAGTTCTTACCAGTATGCATAGGGTATACTGGTTTGTAACACTGTTTTAATATAAACCATATTAGGCGTATGATACCTGAATATTTCTGGTTTTCTAAAGACCTTTGGAAATTTATGTTTCTAGTTTTCAGCAGTAAACTAAAACATTACCAACTCTCGACAGAAGATATTTTTATCGATAGAACCCGTCTTGATATCCATGGACCGTTTCTTTTTACTTTTGCCTTTTTTACCCGAAGATTGTGTGCCATCGACAAGTAATGTTATGATTAACAATATGAACACTAAATGGACGTACTTTCTTAAGATTATTGGTCAGAAATTTGTGTCTACCGGCAATTGTAACACGTAAATAGGAGCGATACAATGAAATTTGTTAATTGCAATGACGTTTGTCAGATTAACAGTGGAATCTTGAGAGACATTTTGCTTCGTTAAATGTACTCAGCTCATTTTAACGAAATCGATAAATTAAATTCGATTTCACATCTCTTTCACTTTTATGGGGTGAAATACATACGGTATTCTTGTAATTGTCTGAACTTGTTTCTCGCGGATATTCTCGCATATAAGCGCGTACACCAATACAAACCCACGGCGGTGGGACCAAAACAAACTACCGTTAGATGAGCACTTTGTTCGCAGTGCGTCAGCTTCTTAGCTACAAGCTCTGCTATGGGTGTGAAACATGGACCCTAACCCAAGTAACCGCAAATATATTGAACGCTTTTGACTGACGGGTCCTGAGGTGAATAATCGGAGCGAAGCTAGGCGGGGACCAATGGCGAATTCGATACAATCATGAGCTGTATGAATTTTTCGACAAATTGGAGGTCTGAACGATTGTAAGGCTACGGAAGCTGCAATGGGTTGGCCACATGTATCGTATGGATGGACAACAGATACCCAAAAAGGTATTGTTTGGGAGAACTAAAGGCCAAAGACCAGTGGGGAAACCGAGGAAACGCTGGTCTGACTCGGTAGACGTAGACAGTTCATCGTTGCTCGGATTTAGAAATTGGAGGACGCGGTCAATGGACCGAGACATTTGGATGCGCTATTTGCAGGAAGCGAAGGCTCGAAAGGGGCTGTAGTGTTAAAAAGAAGAAGAAGAAGGAGAACTCTTCTACAACTTTTGTTTGTCTTTAAACAGTGCTTTACTTTCAAAGAGGGGGTCAATAAAATGATTATTTGCTTTTGAAAATAAGGGTACTCACGAGAAATCGTTCTTTTTGGCTGGTGGTGCCACCGGTTTTTTTTATTTATGCGTAGATGTAGAAAGCAAGTTCAAAATATAACTACAAAAGATTTCTGCTAGACGCAAGGTCAATCAGGCACTGGTCTTTGTCATTTGTTTCATTGTGGAGGCTTTGTTATAGCCTCCAGTCATTCCCCGATGAGACAGCTCATTGCCACACTTAGCGTTGAAATCACCCAGAATCCCTTTTTTATCGTCTGTTGACACGACTAGTCTTCGAAATTGATTTTAGAACATTTCGTTCAGGGTGTGTACGATTATCAGCCAAATTTTGAAGAACGCTTCTACCAGTAGTGATGTGCAAACAAATAAATAAATCAAACATGTCCTCCGAGTATCAACAACTTGGCTTATTCATAGAATTTTTGAATAAAGTTAGAGAAATAATATGTGGGTACCATTAAACTTACCACACTTCTACTTCTTCTTACACGACCCTATTGAAATTGGTCTAGTTTAATCGTCTGTACATCTATATGTCAGCGCAGTTTTTCTCCTAAACTTTAGCAGCTATAGATACCAAACTTTGTAGGTAGATCAGATGACCCCAGATGAACCGTTCAAAAATTTATTGATATCCAAAAGTCAATAAATTTTTCAACGACTTTAAATGGGGGGTGTTTCGCTGCACCGGAAGAGGAGCGGTAATTTTTTTTACCAAATAGTTATGTGGAGCACCAGTCCCAATACTGTACCTGTAAAATTTGAGTCATTACTGAGATCTTCCTTATTTGCAAGGCGCTGCGACATGGCGTGCACTTTTTAGTAACTGCAACGTAGCTAGTGACTAGGTCTTTGGCCAGAGCTAAGATAAGAGTCCTATCGCTCAAAATTTGGCCAGGTATCAACCAGGCATAGTCGAATCATGTTTAAGAAAGTTATAGCCGATTAAATTGTTCCTAATTACAACAGAACGCCAACAGTATAATTGGGGAATATCAAGGTGGTTTTAGGGCAGGTAGATCAGCAACAGACCAATTGTTCACAGTCAAGCAGGTACTTGAAAAATGTTGGAAGTTCAACATAGACATACATCAAATTTTCGTTGACTTCAAGCAAGCATGCGACATTATTGATCGTAACGTAATGTACCAAATAATACTTGGTTTTGGCATCCCAGCCAAATTAGTCGATTTTACCAAAATTACAACGACGTCGACAACCTCCCAAGTCCGCACCAATAACCAACTCACCGATGCCTTTGATACAAATATCGAACTAAAGCAGGGAGATGGGCTAGCCCCATTGCTATTCAATTTGGCTCTGGAATACGTCATACGAAAGCTACCTGTCGATACGCGAGGTACATTACTATTCAAGTCGAGCCAAGTAGTAGCCTATGCGGATGACACCAGCATTCTGTCACGGTCATTAACAACTGCTAAAGAACTCTTCCTGAAACTCGTCAGCGAAGGAAAACTAGTAGGGCTACAAATCAACAAAAATAAAACAAAGTTCAGCACGCAGTCGAGGCAAAAAATACCTCAAATACACAAAATATCACACTTGGCGAATATAGTATCGAAAATGTTAGCAAATTTGTGTATTTAGGTGCCAAAATAATGAAATCGGGCAAGGAAAGAGACGAAATACGCTGAAGAATACAACTCGCAAACAAAATATCTTATTCAGTATTGACGATCTTGAAGACCAGCTGCATACACAGGAGAACAAAGCTCAAAGTATACAAATCTATGAAAAGACCTGTGTTATGCTATGGGTGTGAAACATGGACCCTAATCAGAGCATCCGCAAATATATTGAACGCCTTTGAGTGACGGGTCCTGAGGCAAAAAAAAATGGAGCGAAGCTTGACGGGGACCAATGGCGAATTCCATACAACCATAAGCTGTATGAAATTTTTGACGAACCGGAGGCCTCAAGGATTGCAAGATTACGGAAACTGCAATGGGCTGAACACATGAATCGTATGGACGAACAACGGATATCCAAGAAGGTATACGTTGGGAGAACTGAAGGCCGGAGACCAGTGGGGAAACCGAGGAAATGCTAGTATGACTCGGTCGACGAAGATAGTTCATCGCTTCTCGGATTTCGGAATTGGAAGATGCGATCAACGGACCGAGACAGTTGGAGGCGCTGTTTTTAGGAAGCGAAGGCCCGAGAGGAGCTGTAGTGCTAAGAAGAAGAAGAAGAAGAATTACAACAGAAACAATCAAAATAATCGGACTTTTCATCGAACCAGACACATTTTTGATTGGACCTTCACCGACTTATTAGAAAAAACAAATAACAAAAACATCCTTCAATCTTCGTTCAAAGATTGTTAGTGATATTGCAACAAAATGGCGGCAGGTTAAAATGGATTAAAAGCAGGTACATATGTACTTGTTGTAGAAGTCGCTAGAGTTTTATTGACTTTATTGATTACTGGTGTCTGAGCTTCCTAGGTTGAGCACGAAACTTTTCTGACAGGGTAATTCTGTCCTCACTATTTGTTTAAATATTATTTTATGGGACACTTCAATGTTCACCACTTCCCTTAAAATCCTTAAACATAGAACTTTTTAGTTTCTGGGTAAACTGTGATGCAGAAATAGACAGATGAACAGCTCAAATTTCTAAAAACGTGATACTTTTGTTTCTTTCAAAGTTAATGCAGTATTGCGTTGTTGACAAAAAGCCATATAGAGGGCTCATGACGGTTATTGCATATAAAGCACTTGCAGATGAATCACATCTAACTGAAGAAAATCTACGCACAGCGCAGTTTGTTGCGGGGTGTTCAAAGATGGTGGGTGCAATTAAATAAAATATTTACTATGAATGTGCAAGTAATTAATTGGTCATCTTTTAAGATTGCAGCGGCTTTTCTTATAGATGACATCGTGGATTCGACTCAATCAAGGCAAGGAATGGCATGTTGGCATACACTGGAAAATAACGACAAACACACAATCATTGATGCACTTTTACTTAACTCAGCAGCTTTGCTTAACCCGCAAAAACGAGTTGGCCATAAGGAATACTTCGCGGAAATGTCAAAACAAATCACGGAGGTTAGAAGTTAATAGTGGAGTCTAGAGCGGAAAATTTTTAAGACATCGTTTTGTTATATTTTTGTCTGATTAGCTCATGTGTAAACATTTGTCTGGCCAAACACTTGACATTATTTATACTAAAGCAAATGTTCTTTGTCATTCCAAGGATTGGTATAATGAAATAACAGATCTCAGAACTGGAACTTCCGCTTGTTACTCTCCAGTTCAACTGGCGTTATTATTGTGTGGGTAAGTTTTTTTTGTAGTGTAAGGAATTAATTTTCGAACATTCGACCCTTTTTGCATCAATTTAATGTAAATCTTTAGGATAATTTACTCTATTAAGTAAGTAATTTGAAGCACCATACATTGCTTAGTCGATGATGAAACTAAAAAATGGTTGGCAGCACGCTCCCTGCTAGACTTAAACACAAACTGACTTGCATAGTTCGCCTAAGAACTTTAAATATTGTTCTTTCGTAAGCTTTTAGCCTCAATTCTCATGAAAAGTGCCGAGTAGCCAAACACGGGCAGTCTTGTTCCACGAAAGCTTTTCTTCCTCTTTCTGTCTCGCTTGCCCGGATAGTGAGAACTAGTAGATGAATATGTGAAAATGAGGAGAGTTGAGCGAAGGGTTGTGTTACATCATAATTAATTTAAACACAGCACAGTCCTAATAAAATTGAATTCGCCTTTTATTTAAAACGCCATAATTATTTCACACCGTAATATAATTCACGCCATATTCTATATGGACTCTGTCCGCGCCGATGTCGAAAAGAAGACTAGACTTTACACTCGCCTGTTGCACGCCATGCCGCCGATCACCCACACGTTGCCGATTCTATATGCGTCTTTCTTTAGGGTTACCGCCTCGCCTTGACGCCGGGAAACTACGCTGTAACATTCGGCCATCCTGCAATATTAAATGTCCTCATTAATAATAGGAAATTTACATACTACCTACTACGACTCTAACAAATCTATCAAATCTAATCGGTCAACCTCTTCACCACTTTCGTCATCGCCAGCCACCTCAATTTCATTCACCCCGTGATACCGCCTAAGTGAATCTACCGCCACTAATGCCTCGTACCGTTTGTACCCTCGAACGCCTTTAATCGCTTCGATTATGTATCGATCGTTCTGCAACGCCTTGACGATTCGATACGGTCCGTCATACTTATTCGCCAGTTTCCGCCCTACGCCAATACCTGCCTTGTTAGTAGCCGCTTGTCGCCATAACACCAATTCGCCCGGCTTATACTTATCAGCCCTCTTTCGCCTTTGATTGTATCTTGACTTCATTCGCCCTGCCGCCTTAGTTATATTTTCACTCGCCTTTGCGCGGTCCAGTAATAGCCTTTTTGCGTGACTTGGAACAGCTGAGTCGTCACCCATCCGTTTCCTCGTTGCAACGCCAGTAGTCGTCATCCCCTCACCTTGACCAAGATCATGATGTAGATCGGTCGCCACGCCTGTTAGGTCATCGCCCACTCCACCTTGTGAGTTCTCTTCGTGAAGATTCGTCTCCCCCGAATTTCCTTCACCGCCTTGAACTCTCGCCTCGCCTGTCGCCTCGCTAGCTAGCTCGCCACTCGCCAAATTCGCTATTACACCACGACTTCCATGGGAGAACAACAATTGCGCCGGGGAAAACCTTGTACTGGCGTTCATCGTGTTATTCAGACCCCACCCAATCTCAGGTAACGCCTCATCCCACCGGGCTTCTGTTTCTGCGCCAGCCGCCAACGCCTCTATAATTGTTCGGTTGGACCTTTCCACCTGTCCATTCGCCCTTGGTGTCGCTATCGCATTCAACACATGCCTAGCGCCTTTTTCCGCCAAGAAGTCCTTAAACACCTGGCTCGTAAACGCCAATCCCTGATCGCTAATGATCCGCCTTGGATACCCATATTCCGAAAATATTTCTCTCAACTTTATCACCGTCTCCGTAGATCTTAAGGTCTTAGTTGCGCGCGCCAGCACAAACTTATTAAACCCATCAATCAACACCAACAAATAATTATTACCCTTCGCACTCTTCACAAAAGGTCCCAAATGATCGACATGCACCGTGTCAAATGGTATCGCCCGTCTCTCTACTGGATGTAGATATCCTTCGCCACGCCCGTAATCGCCTTTTACAAATGCACATTTCAAACATGCCCTCACATATTTCAAAATGAAGCGCCTCATTTTGGGAAACCAATACGTCTCCTGAACTAACTTTAGGCACCTCTCATAGCCCGGATGTCCTATATCATCATGATGCTTATGTATCAGACTAAAACGAGCCAATGCAGGGACATACAGTCTATCGCCATTTAATGTCTTCCGATATAATCGCCCACCTTTAATTTTGTAATTCGCCATTAACTCAGGACTCGGTGTTCTATCACTGAACGCCCGTGTAATTTCCTGCGTCTTAAGATCCTGTAGCTGTACGGTAAAGAACCAATCATGTTCTCCTATTTCTACAACGTTGATCCGCTTAACACCTTCTTCAGCCTCCAAACCCAACGGATTCCGACTTAGAGCATCTACATGTTGCATCCTTTCGCCAGGACGATACTCCACTTCGAAGTCATACTCCTGTAACGCCAACCACCATCGAGCTATTCGAGGAATTAAATCTTTCTTTAACATTGTTGCGCGCACCGCCACGCAATCAGTTACCACCTTGAATTTAATTCCTACCAAATAGACCCGAAAACGCCTTATCGAATCTACCACCGCCAAGGTTTCAAGCTCATAGCTATGATACACCTGCTCTTGTATCGAAGTGACTCGACTGAAATACTCTACTGGCCCACAAGTTTGTTTTGATTTTTGTCACAGGAATTACTAACACTCACCTGTTTCCGAGCACAATCTTTCGATAAATGACCGCCTTCGCCGCATCGCCAACATCGCTCCAATCTCGCCTTAGGACAATCTCTGCTCAGGTGCGTGCCCTGTTCCTGATAATTATAGCATCGGCTTGCTAAATTGTGTCCACACCATTGCCGTTCTCCACCGATGTTGCGACTAAAGCTGCCTTCTCGCGCTGGCACAATCGCCTTGCCACCGCCCGATTCTCTGTACGACTCCAACCCCGCCATGAATCGTTCATACAATCTTTCCGGCGTTTTGCAACCTGTCGCCTGTGCATTGGCACGAAGTTCTTCGGGCAATCCTCGAACAATGCACGACACGGCATCCTCGCCTTGGATTTTTACCCGTGCGCACAGTCCTAATTTGGCATGATAATATGCCGTCATGCCCTCGCCGGATTGCTTCCGCCGCGCAATCATCTCCTCGAGCATAATCGCATACTCATAACGCCGTGGAAATGCCGCCCGCAACTTCACCTTCCACTGCTCCCACGAAAAATTGAACTGATCCAATCGATGGAACCACCGCTTTGCATTTCCCGCCAACTTCGTTTGCATAATCGTTGCCCGTTCGTACTCCGACCATCCATGAACATCGCCATGCTGGTCGATTTTCCCAAGCCACCACTCCACGTTCTGCTCGGCATCGGCAGGATCGAACGTGTCGATAATCTCATGCCCGATGCGCAATGCCTGTCGTCTGCCATTCGACCTACCGTCAGCACTATCCGAACGCGACGCCGAGCGTTCCTCCTGCTGCTGTTCCAGCAACTCGCCAAACGCCAAGGCAGCCTATTGCTGGACCGCCGTCTTTATTTGACCCGCCAGTCCAGAGCGCATTAACTCGCGTATGGCTTTCGCCGTCCGCACTCGCCAAACCCTTCTCCTTGTCGCCACCGAGCCCATCGCCTTGACTCGGACCACTTGCTTCCTTCGTCGCCTCATCGCCATCCGACGAAGTCCGTCGCCAAGAAATCTCTTCGTCTTCGCTATCCATGCTTGTATCTTTACGCCGATTTGACATTTTTTTTTTTTTTAACACAGGAAATCTTTCAAAGCCGAATTGGATAACGAACGTGCTCTTCTCTTTTTTTTTTTATACACCAACACCACACATACACACACACGCCGATTGAACTCTTTATTTTTTTTTTTCTTTCGCCACACAAAAGTACAGTGCGACCAAAATACCCAACCGACACTTATCTATAGGAACGCATTTAATATGGTCGCCCGTAGTTTTTCTAAATATATCGCACACGCTGGATTCTCAATCCCACTTCTGAATTGTTACATCATAATTAATTTAAACACAGCACAGTCCTAATAAAATTGAATTCGCCTTTTATTTAAAACCCCATAATTATTTCACACCGTAATATAATTCACGCCATATTCTATATGGACTCTGTCCGCGCCGATGTCGAAAAGAAGACTAGACTTTACACTCGCCTGTTGCACGCCATGCCGCCGATCACCCACACGTTGCCGATTCTATGTGCGTCTTTCTTTAGGGTTACCGCCTCGCCTTGACGCCGGGAAACTACGCTGTAACAGTTGCTTTTCATTCGCTGTTCTCTTTCGAAGAAGATGTCGGAAAGTTTTCGCATTAATGACTGAATGGAAACTATTGTTGTATCTATCCACGAATATATTTGCAACTTCTTTCGCAGAGAGGTGGGGATAGTCTTGTGAAAGGCATCTAACACTCTCTAGAACAGTTGAATGAATGCATTCAATTGAGCTTTTCACCTCGCTTTTCTAAGGCGGTGCCAAATAAATGGTTTTCCCAATGATGTTAAGGTGGTTTGCAACAATAGGGCTAATAGAGACTCCCTCATTATCGGACACCATAACTTCTAGTACCGTGAAATAATGTACTACCTTTATAATTTTTTTCACGCAAGTGCAAAGCGGATTTATTCTTGATGGGAAAATATTTTTCAAATTTACTGAATTTATCAACGCATGTCAGAAATTTTTCATTTTTGAGTGTTACTATGTCCATATGCATTATTGGGTAGGATGTTGGGGATCGGAGTGCACTACAGAACGGGTTTGTGTGGGAGGCGATCTTACTAACACGTGCTGCATGTCGTGCAACTTAAAGTATATTTTCTGATAAGCCTATTCATTCCGGGAAGGTTGTATTTTTCCATTATTTGTTCCTGGAGCTTCATGTTCTCATCTACAATATCCTCTACCATGCGTTGGGTTATTCGTACCTTGAAGTTTGAGGAAGATTGCTTACATACTCTCTCTTGTAGCAACTGAATAAATTTTACGTGCACTTTTATTCCATTCAAAAGGTTTGGATCAAAAATTTTGTTTAAGAATCTTTGTCAAAGTTTCTCGATTGATTTCGCGCAGCCAAATGTACTGCCTATTGTAGGTTGGGTGAAGCTCCTGATGGACGTTAAGATTGGTTGGCCTTGACCAGTTTCAAAAATTATAAGTTATTGCCGAAAGACATTGATTGGCGCCTCACAGCAGGGAATGAGATCACTGTTATCCTTGTTCGTGCTGTGAATAATAGCTACCGTAGTCAGCGTATTTGTATTCACTGTTGATGGTGGTAACCGAGTGAGGGCATCGAAAAATACGTTGGTTATCTCCGCTTATAACTGTATTCCTAAATGCGCGATTTCCACCTTTTCAGTTTCGAATTGAAGTTCCTTTTGCTCAAAGTAAAAGTTAAGGCTGGTGGTCGGTTAGTATAAATACGTCCGAAATTTGCCCAAGGTCCGAGTAATGGGAAGCATCGCTTTTTTTTCGTTTGCGTAGTGCTCCTCAGTTTTGTTGAGAGATCTGGATATGTAAGCAATAAGTCTATTCCACCCAATTTCACCTTGCGACAGGACAGCGCCGATTGTCTGATTGGATGCGCCCACTGTCAGTAAGAAGGGTTTCTTAAAGTCGGGAAATGTTCAGATTTCCGAGGATACAAGCATAGTTTTCAGATTATTAAAGGCCTCCATCTCTAGTTTGCCCAAGACAATTTCCTGTTTTTTGGATTAATTGGCCCTTACCTGGGCGTTCTCGCCTCGTGTGAGGTTTGTTAGTGGCTTCACAATTTTCGTGAAATATTTGACAAATCTTCTATAATAAGATGTTAACCCAAGAAATGCTTTTAGCTCATAGAGGTTTTGAGGAACTCTCATATTCCTAATAACCTCTATTTTTCTGGGATCAGGTAGTATATTGTCTCCAGAGGTTACATAACCAAGGAACTCTACTTAAATTTTCATGAAGGTTGAGTTTTCTAAATTAATTTAGAGGTTGGCAACAGCCGAAGCAGACAGAAGGGTTTCTAGGTTTGAAAAGTGCTCCTTTTTAGTTCCTCCTAGGATAATAATATGTATGGCCTGAACACATCGTCTATCATTATTTGAAACACCACTTGAGCGTTCCTCAGTTCGAAAGGTTGTCTGACAAACTCGTATTTGCCATTTGCTGTTGACAAGGCAGTCTTTTCAATGTGGCTTTCTTTCATTCGGATTTGGTGTAATCCCGACGTTAAGTTGATGGCTGTGAAGAGTTTTGACTGGCTAGAGCTTGCTAGGATACTAGTTATCTCACAGATCGGGTAGGTATCTGGTATCGTGATGGCGTTTAATCTTTTAGAGTCCACCACCAGCCTATACTGTTTTTCCCCCGCTGAGTTGGGTTTTTAGCACAACCCAAATAGGTGAATTGTACGGGCTATTTGAGGAACGTATGATACCATCTCGAAACAGCTTTGCGATTTGAGCCTCAACTTCCTGCCTTGGGGTGATAGGATAGGGATACGATTTCGTGTAGATAGGGTCAGGAGTTTTTGTATTAATCTCTGCTCTAATGTTGGTTTGTACCAGTTCGTCATCGCAAACTGGACCGAAAATGAATGAAAACCTATTTAAAATTCCTTGCATTTTTTCAACAAGCTCGTTCGGCAAATGGCCACATTTGACGTTTACGTGATTCACCAGTGGGGATATTTTGGATTTCAATGGTATCTTGATGTTTGGGGTGATTATAAGAAAGTTGTTTTTCTTGTCTATGACAGCTTCAGGGTCCTTAAGCGTATCGTCCTCAATGATGCCGTCAAATGACTTGAGGTCTGGCAAAACGAAAAAATCCAAAATCTTGCCATTTTCCAGGCACTGGAAAAAGGCTCCGCTGACTTTGAGAGCAACTGAAATGTTACCAGCCGCTGATTGAATGGTGAATGATTTCCTCACAGGCTTGAAATTTTGGTACAGTTCGGATGAAATAAAGTTTTTTTTTGGCACTGGTGTCTATTAAGAATTTTATCTACTGGCCATTTTTGGTGGTGAATTCTATGTAAACAATGCTAGTGAGGTGTCTTCCATGTAATTAAGGTCAGACAGCATAGTGGTCTGCAAAGTCGCCGGGCAGATTATTATCTTCAATTTCATGTTCATCAACCTGGTTCTCAGAATCAAACTCCTCACTGCTACTTTGGAGATTAAAGAGGTGATGAGATTTGTTTGGCACCTGGTAGGACTCTCCATACCTTTTTCCTGGTTCCATATCAGATGGTCTGTTGATATAATCCACTCTTCTTGTTTGAATCAACTGATCAACCTGATCGGAATTGGAGGTTTTGGCGGAGTCGGTCTTGGGGGCATTCGTTTTTGGTTCTGGGAATGGAGATTTATATTATAGGATCTGTTCCTGTCTATTGTATTCAATGTGAGTGGACGCACACCATTAGTTTGTAACCTCTGAGGTTTTGCGTGCTTTAAATTGATATTAAAATTTGAGTTAAAATGCTTGAGAACAATCTCACTTTTTTAGGATTTTGTAAAATAATTTTACAAAACCCTTCTAAAATCGCGTCCTGTCTGTCCGTCTGTCTGTCCGTCCGTCCGTCCGTGTGTGTGTGTCACAGCAGTTTTTCTCGGAAACTAGTTAAGCTAGAAGCATCAAATTTTGTATGTAGGTGTAAAGTGGTGTTTTCTTCAAAGTTCAAATATAAAAAAAAAATTTACAAGGTATTTAAGGGTGGTCTCCCCATATAGGGGAGTGACCCCCGAAAAAAAATTTCATTGAAGGTGGCCGATATGGATCTCAAATGAAAGGTCTTGATGAGAACTTTTCAAAACAGGTCTTTGTTTGGCAAAGTTTGCTTCAAGGGGCACACAGGGAGAGGAATTACACGAAAAACTTGTGTCCCCCCCCTCTCGCGATTGGACATCTGTGATCCGAAAAATCTGAAAAAAATCAAGAATGTAGGTCTTGATGAGTACAACAACAAATACGTTAGAAGTTGCAATTCACTCAACTTTGTTAGTAATAGTATGATTTTTCGATTTTATGTTTTCTTGAATAAAATCTTAACGGTGCCCTTAAATTCAATGAAATTCAGTACATAGATGACTATTAATAAGATTGATCTGTTCTGCGAGTTTTTTACCGACTCAGACACTACAGTTTTGCTAGGATTTGCATGAAAATTTCAGGAATGATAGGTTTCATGAATATCTTTGTGAATCGGTTCAGCTAGTGGTATCAGTAATCGTAAAACAAAATAATGGCTGTTTTAAATGCGAAGATTGAATAACTTTGAGTTATTTTTTCCCAACTTCAATGTTTAAGGTGCATGCTTTGAACACTTGATTCAATTTAATGAATGACTGAAGATGAGTACCTACAATTAATACTCATAAGCGAAACAAGGCAAGGAGGCGGGAGAGAGCTCCTAGCAAAAGGGCTTTGTAAGCAATCTAGGATTCGAAAAAATTGGCCATTAATCGATGATAACAGTACAGGAGAGTGGCCCCTGAAAATAAAAATTCATCAAACGTAGCCGATATGAGTATGAAATGAAAGTTTACATGGAAGCTTTTCAAAACAGTTCTTAAACCGTCAGTTTTTGCTTCAGTGGGGGCACAGGGGGGAAATACATGAAAAATGTGTTTCCTACCTCGCGAAGGGATATCTGAAATAATTATCAAGGGAGATATTTATGAGTATAACAATAACAAAAACCTCAGAAGTCGAAATTCGTTCAACTTCGTTAATAATAGTATGATGTTCAAAATTCGTATTTTCTCCAATAAAATCGTCTTTGACATGTTTCTTGATTTTATTCGATCTGGTGACTGCATTTTGTAAATTGAATACAAAACCCTCCTGACATGAGCGTAGGTCTGTTTACCTAACTTGTTTATTTTGGTGAAGTGGAGTACTCCTTATGCAGACTTTTGACATTCCAGGCATGAAGCATATGCCTCTGGCAGATTTCCAGGCTTCTAAATCATAAGTTCGCCCGAGAGCTCACTATACAAGCCTCTCACAAATACATCTAGGCCCGATTTCTATGATCTTCGGTTAGGGCGATTATAGTTTCTCGTGAATGATCCCCAGTTTTCGCTTTGTGAAGTATCAATGAAAGCTGATGCTTCACTGAAGCATAAAATTCATCAACTGTCGAACCACTCTGATGCATATTACGTAATTGATGTTCTAAGGTTCTTACATTTCGCTTATCTGCATAGTGCAGTGATAGACATTCTTTTATAGTTGAACAGTTTTGATCGAAAATATTACATGTGATGAGCGTGGCGTCTGCAGGGCCACGCACTTTTTGCATGATACAGTAAAGAATCGCCTGAAAAATTGGTTTATGTCGGACGACTTGGTGGTCTTCGAGGATCATTTGGACGCTGTGCACCCAAGATAGGCATTGTATAGTGTTTTCTTCGAAAGTATGCAGATCTTTAACCGAGCCTGGCAACTTCCTTACAGACTCCAGATCTGACTCTGTCATAGCACTGGATGAAACTTCACGTATTACTTCAGTACTATTCACATTTCTACCCTATATTTCCGTTAATCGCGTCTCAATTCTCCTTATATGTTCAATGTGAACGATAACTACCCCGGACAGTTGCACTAAAGTTTCCTGAATTGATTATATTTTCTTTTTTACATTAGGAGTGTAGTCACGCCAAGTTGCATAAATTTTTGCCAAGGACAACACTAAAATTGACCCGTTGTTACCGAATAACACACCACAATAATGATGGTGAACGTTGGTTTACACAAAACAAGTAACTTTAATTTTCTTTTCAAACAGGGGGAATGCTGGCCGACAGGAATACTCTTCGAGACTAGCATTCTATGGGGAGTTCCGGCCCCACGTACCCAAGAAAATCCCCGCAGGGGGAATGCCGGTCGACAAGAGTACTCTTGTAGGCTAGCATTCTTTGGGGATTGCCACCTCCACGGACTCGAGGATATAGGCGGGGGAGGCGGTGAGGTTCACTCCTGGGATGACAGGTAAGGACCCTGATTGGATCTGGACTATGCTTTGGACAACGAACTGGAATTGATGCTTTGGGCTGGCGGATATGATGGTTTGGACCTAGTTACTTTGCACAGTAGCGCCGAGGTGAAATTCGTGTATGAACGGCTCCAATTCCACCATCATACAGTCTCCGTCCCGGTAAAACCTTGGACGACCACGGAGTACGTTCGAAGTTCGCACCATTTGGTTGGTGGTGTACGTCCGGTTGAGACAGACTCCCGATTAGTGTTGGTCTGGCTCTGAGCACTTGTCCCCATAAGGGCCTGTGCCAACCCTCGCATGGCCTCCCTGCTCTGCAAAGATAACCATGGGACCAAAAGAGTGACTACACCCACAAACGGAGAAAGTGGCTCCGAGGGGGGACCCAATAAAACTGGAGCAACCAAAAACACTTAAAAGAGATAAAAAAATCCAAAAAAAGAATGCAAAAATAACAAAAACGACGACGCAATCAGCGATAGCAGCCACGATGTCAACAGCACATCGGGAGCGGTACTAACGATGACAAAAAAGACAATTAATACAATAAAATCATGCAAACGCCAGAGCGTCCTATAAAGGAAAAGCGGGAAACTTTGCAGGACGCTTCAGGTGTTCGATCGGTGAAGGAAAATATAAAGAACATCGAGAATTTGATGGTCACTGCTGCGATCGTTACCGAAGCGACCGATGCGACATAATAAAGAACCAGCCTGAAGTCAACGTGGAGATTATGGCAGGAAAAGAAACGAGTGACATTGTGTGATTGCACCGCCAACGTCGAAAATGTGGTGGACGTACTGTATTCGGAAGCGGAAAGCGATAACCTCTCCCAAGGATGGTCACAAAGTACAATTGCCGCCCAGCGACATGAAGAAGAAATCTATTCCGTAAAAGTGGGAGATGTTCTGAAAAGAATACAATCTTCATGCAACCCTCCGAAAATTAGCAAAGCAGAAAAAATTGGGCTCCTTGAACTAGAGGAGCTGCAAGACCGCAAAGGGCATTATCGGAGGAGCTGGTTAAAAGTCGAAGATGAGCAGAAGGCTAAAGAAGCATTGGGGGCAAATTTTAAAGGCCACGTGCAGATAGCTCCACCATCAAAAATCAATAAAAGAATGACGTCCAGCCCAATCGAAGGAGATTGGGATAAAAGAAGGAAGGAAGAGGCATTTGATGGGCGTGGGGCACCGATCACGGGCTCCACACAGTGCTTATAAAAGGAGCAAAGAAAGCTGCAAAGAGACTCCTTCAAAAAGTGCCAGAAAGTAAAGTTCGTACGGACACACAACAAGAAAAAAGACCTGATGCAAAACAGGAGAGACAAAAGTCCTGACGAAGACCTCGATAGCAGGCACTGCTCTTAAAACCCCAAGATGGCTGATCCTACGTGGAGGTGCTGCGGGACATCAGGGGAAACGGAAGGCCCAAAGACACCAACACTGTCATTAAGGCAGTACGACCCACGTAGTCGGGCCAAATACTGGTCGAATTCGCAGCAGAGGCCGGCAATAAGGAAGCATTCTGCGACGCAGTAAAGAAAGTCCTGGGCAAAAGCGCAACTATAGCAACGATCGAAATAAGAGACACGGACTGCGTCATGGATCTGGCCGAGGTAGAAGAGGCCATCAAAAGGGAGTTCCCTAGAGTGGGAAAGATCAAAGTGAGGCTGACACCAGAAAACAATAGGGAACAACTCATGGCCATAGTTGACTTGACCGAAAAGGACTCCGAACAATTCCTGAACAAGGGCAAAGTACGGAAAGGGTGGGTTGTCTGTAGGACACGGCGAAGAGCAACGCCTCTTCAATGTTTCAAATGCCTTGGCTATGGTCACACCACACAAGTGTGCAAAGGACCCGATAGGAGTTCCCTATGTTACAGGTGCGGTGAAATGGGATACAAAAGAAAAGAGTGTATGAAGGAGGCACACTGTATTCTTTGCAAGGATGCTGATCCAATACTTGATTTTGGACACCTCTTGAATTTTCCAGGAAGCCCTAGCCAAAGCAAAATCAGAACTTAAATGACCCGCATCCTGCAGCTAAACCTGCATCGCAGTTCAACTACCCAAAATTAGCTTGAGCAGTTTGCGAGGGACATGAAAGCTGACTTCTTGCTGCTGAGTGAGCAACACCATGATAAATGTTTTGCATTATGGTATCCTGACGAAACTATTACTGCTGCTATCTGGGCTTAGAACAGTGATTTTCAAGCGCAGAGTTGTGAACAGGGGATGGTTTCGTGTGGGGTCGGTATTTAGGTACCACTTTCTTTATTGTGTACCTAACCCGAACGAACCGATATAATCTTTCAAGACCCAGCTTAATGCTCTGGAAGCCGCTGCCTCGAAGGCAGAGGGCAACGTGCTCGTTGAGAGAGACTTCAACACTAAAGCAATCGAATGGGACATGCCTCAAATGGATCCGCGGGGAAAACGAATCCTGAAAATAGCGAAAAGGATGGCGCTCGTCGTACCAAATACCGGAGATATGCCGACTTTCTGCCGTATTGGCTGTGAGGGAACCATACCGGGCATGTCTTCGCCTCGGAGTCCTTAGTACGGAGGATACACAATTGGTGAGTATTAGAGGACTACTCAGCCTGTGATCATCAGTGCATTTTGCTTGAAATCAGTGATTTTGTCTCCCGACGTTCGTGCTCTCGGCTATCTATAATCAGATGGGACATCAGAAGGATGGACGTCGAGAGGTTTTTCAAGGTGCTCACAGCAGCTGAGCCGCTGCGGGGAGCTTTGGAGGGGACGGAAAAGCTGGTAGCTCAAGACGTGGTGAACTCAACCATGAGCATCATCGCGACTTCTTACCATGCTTCTATGCCCCATTGAAAATCCCGGCACTGCAAACCCACAGTGTACTGGTGGTCAACTGAAATCTCTGAAAAGCAAAGGGAGTGTCACAAGCTTTCACGCGAGGCTCAACGGGCACGGAACCCTGACGAGACATGCAGCCACGCAGCAGCATATAAGTCGGCCAGGAAATGCCTTCGCGAATCGATCAACAACAGCAAGGCTCACTGTTGGCAAGATCTAGTCAACAATATGAACAAGGATCCGTGGGGCTTTGGCTACAAGCTAAGTACGCGGAAGCTTGGCACCCTACGAAAGCCTTGCATACATGACGGGAGAAAGATGGATGAGAGAGTGCGGGCATTCTTCTACGCTCATCCCGTCCATGTTGACGCTGTTCATGATGAAACAGCAATCGAGTGTCCATTCTTCACACAGCCGGAACTGGAAGAGGCAGTCCTTTCATTGAAAGCGAGGAAGGCTCCAGGCCCAGATCGTGTTCCGGCGGAGGTGTTACGGCTTGTCTATTCTGACTTGCTGCTCAGCACATTCAACGCTTGCCTACGGGACTGGGTTTTCCCGCTACGATGGCACGTGGCGAGGCTCGTGCTAATCAGCAAGGAAAAGGGAAATCCCGAATCGCCGTCTGCATACCGCCCGTTATGCATGCTAGACACGGCTAGTAAAGTGCTGGAGAAGCTCATCAAGGGGAGACTCACTGACGCGATTCGTGCTGCTGGGGACCCATCTCCTCGGCTATACGGCACATTGTCGCGCCAAGCGATGGATCGTCCTGTTGGTGACACTCAACGTCAGGAACGCCTTCAACTCCGCTAGATGGGTGGATATTCTTGATACCCTGGAAAACTCTTCTAAAATTCCAGAATATCTAATGCGGCTTTTGAGGGACTACCTAAAGGACTGAAACCTACTCTACGACATGACACCGGGCCAACAAAGGATGGAAATTACATCGGGTGTGCCCAAGGATCTATCCCTGGTCTGGATCTGTGTAACGTGTCTTACGATGGGCTACTAAGACTGAAGATGTCAGATGAGTCGCGTTTGATCGGCTATGCGGATGATGTTGCGGCTCTGGTCACTGGACGCATCATTGAACAAGCGCAACTTAGGCTAGGTAGGCTAATGCGCCGAGTGAGAGACTGGATGACTGCTTGGGGGTTCAGTTTAGCACTGTAGAAAACCGGAGTGGTCATCTTCACAAAAAAGAGAATCCCTAGAGTGAGGATGATCAGTATTGGAGACATACAAATCCAATCGAAACTAGCGGTGAAGTACCTGGGGCTACAGATCGACTAGAATATTAATTTCTCTGAGCAAATCAGGCTGAGAAGGCTGCTTCTGGAGTATCGGCTCTGGATCGACTTATGGCCGACGTAGGGGAACCCAGCCCATCAAGAAGACGACTCTTGATGAGTGCTGTATGGTCAGTGCTAGTGTATGTAGTGACGCTCTTAGTAAGGAAGTTTACCGAAAACGCTAGGGACAGGTACAGAGAAGAGGAATACTGAGGATTGCATCTTCATATCCGACAGTCTCTGATTCGGTGGTGAAAGTCATTGCGGGTGTGATACCTGTCGGCTTCCCTGCTAAAGAGCGCCGCGCCATTTATCTGCGTCGAAGCGAGGGAGATGGTTGTACCCGAAGAGAGACAGCGCACACTCAGCGATTGGTAGTAGTCTCGGGTGAATTGCACGAACGGACTACGCGCCTTATCCCGCATGTGAGACCGTGGCTGAATCGAAGGCATGGTGAGAGTAACTTCGATCTGACCCAGCTTTTGAGCGGGCATGGATGTTTTCAGTCTTACCTTCCCAGCTTGAAGGGGCCTCACGGCGTAACAATACGAGACCTGGCCCGAAGTATTGTGTGAAACGGGTCCAGGATGGGTTCTCAGGTTGACAGGGGAGGTATTTAGTGGTTAGTCCATTCGCCTTCTTGCGAGGATTTGAGTCCTACACTCTGTGCGTATGTAGGCATTTGCCTCCCTACCACAAAAAAAGCCACAGGTTAGACCACGTTCACATGCAGTTTCTCCACCGAAATCGTCACCGTCTTCATTTCCCTTCCAAAAATGTTGTTTTTTGTCCCCGGTTGCGACTTCCCACAGAAAAAGAAATGGTTCCCCTTTTATTCGCAGCACGTTACTGTTCGCTTCGGTAGACATATACTTTTGTCTTACCTGCTTGAAGGCTGAACAGATTTCTCTCCTTTTTTGTTTAAATATTGATCACAAGGGCATTACTAAAAGATCACAAAAAGGCACTACTATTATTCTGGATTCCCGTGATAACAGGACAAGTTTTTTTTTATTTTGCTCGGGCGCTAGTTAACGAAAAACACTTTTTTATTTATGTTAAGATGACTTTTTTATGTTAATAAAAGACACTATTTCAGTGCAAATGTTATAATATTTATCCTCGCAATTCGAAACACAACTGGACAGCTTTATATTGCCTTCACCTCTTTTTATAAACTTTCTCGACGAATGCACACTAACTAATTATAAACACTGAAATGCTAACTAAGTTATCATCATCATCATCAACGACCAACATTCACTGCGTGTTCCATCGTCAGCAAGTCAATCTCAGGTATAACGTTCCATCAATTCATGTTCTGTTAAACATTATTGATGCGGGGAATTATGAAATGTGCAAAGTATGGAAAATTCTTGGAATGGTAAAAACGATGAAATGAGGATGGTAAAAACGATAAAATGAGCTGTTAAGCATTAGGTAGGCAGGATGTGGTGTTAACTTAAATATGTTGATATTCTTGTATTCCTGTATAAAAATAAATGGTTGCTGGACTAATCAATTTAAATTAAATGGTACGTTTTAAATGTTTGAAAAACGCAGACCTTATGATCACAAGTTATCAGATATTGAATAGTTTTTGTCAATTAGTTATGCCAACCTTTTTAGGTTTTATGTAGCAGATGTTACAATCGATAAACCCCTGAAATTATTGTTGATTTAATAAAAACTTTTAAAATTTCACCTTCAATAATATTAGATATTTGAAGAGGAATTTTGAATGAATCTCACTGCAGGCCAAAGCAACAAGTGACTATTTCTAAGCTTGTAAAGCAGGTTAACTAATTTCCATTGAAACATAAACGAATTTCGACTTTTAATTGATGTTATTATAATTTTGTCTTTGGAGAAACAGAAACTATCGATATTTCATCGATAATTTTTCCAAAACTATCGGGTACAATCGATATTGCTGACTATCGATATTTTTCCCTCTCTACTGGCGTCATAGATTCTACTCCATCCAAAAATTTTACATATGGTGAACGTGCCTATAGAAGTTTCCACTTTAAAAACATGCATTCAAAACGGATGTCCTCCTTTCTTATGGAAGTTGGTCAATAAATTAATCTGACACTAGAAACAATTTGCCATATGGTCAAATGAAAGCAAATGTGCCGCAAGTTTTAGCAAAATTTATGAGATTTTATCATCATTTGAATTTTTGAATACTTCAACTTGCAGCTATAAGGATCCTGAAATCTATGAAAACGCTAAGGAAATTCTCGTTGAGCTGGGACGTACATGGCAATGCCGTAACGATTTCTTTGATTGCTTTGATAAAAACGCAGACGTTGGTGGAACAGACGTATCTGAAAATAAGATGACCTGGCTGTCAGTCAATGCGATTCAAGAGCCAATAAACATCAAAAGCAAATTCTACAGAAACATTATGGACATAAAGGTACGCCCCTTAAACAAACCAGCAAGGTGTTATTACTTATCCTTTTGTTGCAGATCAAGAAAGCCTAGATAAGGTGAAATCACTATATGAAGAGTTGGGATTAATAAAGGAAATCTGACAGAGGTGAAAAAACTTATACGAGTACAAAATGCAGCAAACCATCGCTCAGTTTTAATAGCAGCGTCATCTGTGCAAGAAAAGAAGGATTGGAAGGGATTCTAAATCAGAAAACATATCATCCTTGCAAAAGGAAAATAACAAAAATCAGGGAATCTTGTGCAGCCAGTTAAAGAACCAAACAACAATATAAATATTGTAAAAATAAGAAAGAATAATTGAGGAATGCGTATCAGATCATACGTTAGATGTCGACAGTTTCATTCTGGAAACTTGTTTTGCCAGCCGAAGGAAAACGTCTGCTTGCGAAAGAAGGAATCACATTACCTGCACATTATCCGCTTATGAAACATGAAGAGCGTGAATTGAAGCGCATTCGACGTAAAATCCGACATAAGATTTCCGTGCAGGATTCGCGGAAAAAAGAATATGTTGGTGGATCAGGGGAGAGAGTTCGGCAACGCACAGAGGATAATCAACTATTGTTGAAACGAATAAAAATCCTGCAGACACAAAATCAAAACTTGGTGTCACAAATGAAAAAGTGGCAGGCACTTTTATCTAATGGTACAAATAAAACCGCCCAGCCCACAACTTGTCGAATGGTATCACTTCTAAGTTTAGCTTTAATAGCTGCGCCAAACTTAAAACTAGGCCAGAGGGAAAAGTTTATGCTATTGAAAATTTCCATCGTGTTAAAAACCAAATGATGAAAGATTGTTTAAATATAGTGGAGAAAGATCTGGGATTAGACAACTGATTTTTAATCGATGTTAAATTATATTAACATTTTTTTGTTAGCGTACATTAAATGCTTTTAATTTGTATATTGTTAAGGTGAAATGTCCGGTAACATTTTCATGAAATGAAAGAAAAAAGAGGAAAGCAAAACAAACTATATTACGAATAATAATAATGCAACAATAATTTAAAGGACAGAAAATAACGCTAGAATAATATCTTCATTTGCATATTATTTTATTTAAAAATATTTATTTGTGTTAATGAAATCAGAAAGGGGCCTTTGTCATCATGTCTCACTGAAATGACGGCCCAATACATTAAAAACATTGAGGACGGACAAAATAAATAAATAAATCATTGTACCAAACTGAACGAAGACAGAGAAAATGGATGTAATGAAAATCCATTTAAATGTTTGACGATAGTAAAACTGAAAAGCGAAAGTTGGATGAAACCTCCCATTCTCCGCTTTTCTTCCCAATTACAAGAATTCGTTTCGTCGCCACCCTTGTTATCTCGTCTAAATTAACAAAGGATTTGATCTTATTCATATTTTTATTATATATCATTATATCTTATTTAACGTTGATGTTATTTATTAGCTAAAGTTCGACGCATGGAAATTCATTATTTGAATGAAAAAAAACGGATGTTTAAGACTAAGCTAAAAAAAGAAAAAAAGTACGGGGAATAAAGTAAATTTAAGTTTGGAATGAATTCAGCTTTATTCGGGCAAATAAAAATCATTAATTGCTAGTTCACAATCAGACTTTCTTTTCCAGCCCACCGGTTTCTTTTTCAGCAGGAGTGAGAGTGGACGGTAGGTATGCCATTACAAGGGTAGGGTTTTAAGAAATCCGCGGATGGCCGGTTTCGCGTCGCGTGAGGTACGCGGTACCTTCGTTTGCTTAGCATTTTCCTTAGAGTAGAGTACTTCAGGGTTGAATTAACGTGGTACAGGGTTATCCATTTTGTGATTGGGAAAGTATAACCCTGTCATTTGACATCTGTCATCCAAAGCATGTTATTTTAGTCAAAGGTCTGCCATTTAGAAATAAGGATCGTTCAACAGTCGAAGAATGCGTTAAAATTATTAAATTTTATTATAAAAATGGTGGTTCTGCTGTATCAACATTCAGAGCTTTACAAGCCGATTACTGTCGACATAATCGACCTACTAAGCAAACAATTTCGAACACAGTGAGAAAATTTGAAGAGACTGGATTGATTATTGATATTGCAAGGCCTGTGCATCATCGTAACATTCGTTCTGCCGAAAATATCGCTGTCGTTGCTCAAAGTGCGGAGGAAGACCCGAATTCGTCGATTCCTTGACGTGCTCAACATTTGGGCTTGTCTTACGGCTCATTGTGGCGGATTTTGCATTTGGATTTGCATCTTCATCCATACAAAATCCAACTCATTCAAGAACTTAAGCGTCAAGACCATACACAACGCAGAATGTATGCGAATTGGGTGATTGAACAACAAGCCATAGATAACGATTTTTCGAACAAAATTTTTTTCAGTGATGAGGCTCATTTTTCGCTCAGTGGTTACGTAAATAAACAGAATTGCCGCATATGGGGCTCTCAAAATCCTCAGGTGATCGCAGAAAGGCTTTTACATCCGGAAAAAGTGACCGTTTGGAGAGCATTATGGTCTGGTGGTGTTATTGGCCCGTATTTTTTTTTTATCAAGGAAGAGCCATTACAGTCAATTCTGACCGCTATGGACAGATGTTAACCGATTATTTTTGGAGAAAAATTGAAGATTATGATCTGGAAAACATGTGGTTCCAACAGGACGGAGCCACACAACACAGGCTCATCGAGCACTAGTGCAAGAAAAATTTCCCGGACGCGTAATTTCGAGATTGAGTGATGTCAATTGGCCCGCAAGATCCTGCGACCTAACACCTTTGGATTTCTTTGTATGGGGCTATGCAAAAGATCGTGTTTACGGAAACAATCCTCAAAATCTTGAGCAATTAAAAACCAATATTCGTGAAGTTGTGGTCGAGATATTGCCGGAAATGTGCCGAAAAGTCATTGAAAATTACCTCAAAAGGATTGATACCTGTAAGAGGTCCTGTGGAGAATATTTGAATGATGTTGTGCTTCATGTATAATGGCAAGATTCAGTCTTTATATTAATTAAAAAATTTTGTTTCCATCAGAATATTTTATGTGTTTTCTTTAGCTTTACTTTCCCAAGCGTAAAATGGATAACCCTATATATTTTTTGGTACCGCGTCGGTGAAATTCGGGAGCGCGAAATGGAATTTAGTTTTTTTTTGTGATTGGCTGGAAGAATGAAGGGAATACGGAATAAAGTAAAGTAGGTTTCTTTTCCGTATGTTTGAATTTTTTGCGCGTTTGTAACGGGCATTTAATTGTGAAAAAAGTGAAAGAAAGTATATACCCTTTAACTCTACTATTTATTTTAAATTTAGTATACAATTGTTTCGTTCTCTACTTGAGAACTTCCTCAGTACTACTATTCCCTAATCTATAAGTGTCCTAATATTTATACTAAACTCATTAACGTATTAATATGAATCTCTAATTACATCTAATCCCTCAAAGTACTTTTACTTAATCTCTAATTACCTGATCCTTTACCATTCAAAAATTTGTTTTTCCCTTAATTACTACTTAACTACCTTCATTATTTTGTAAGCTTGAATAGCCAGGTGTATCCGTTACCTGGGTCACCGTTCCAAATGTCCTGCGTCTTCCGATTGAATATCTCCAAGCTTTCTGCTACATCAAGCTTCCATCCGTTTGTATCCGTTTTCAGCATGCTTACGTTGTCGGCAGTGATGTCATGTTTTTCAAGTACTATATGTTCCGCTACTTTTGATTTGAAGTTTTTTGCATCCTGCTTTTTGTTTTTGTTGACTGCTTCCCCTAAGTGTTCATTCCATCCGACACCTAGTGATCTCCTCGTTTGTCCAATGTAACATCCATTACATTTCGTACACGATACCTTGTAGACTCCACTCCGCTCCATTTTGGGAATGGGGTCCTTGGTTGATCCAAGCAAGTTCTGTATTTTTGTGGCCCGGCTCGTATAAACTAGGTCGATGTCTACGTTCTTCATAGCCCTCTTCATTGTTTCCGTCCTTGAGTCAAACGTTACAACCAACCTCTTCCGTTGCTCGACTTCCGCAGTTAGCGTTGTGAACTTTTTATTGAAGATCTCCTTCGTTCGTTTGGCTATCAATTTGGTGACTTCATCCGTAGGGTATCCATTCCACTCGGCTAGCTTATAAATGTGGGACGTTTCTTTTTTCAGGCCTTCCTTATTCAATGGAAGCGTGAGCATTCGATTCACAAGCCAGCTAAATGTCGCCCATTTTTGCTGTTGGCAATGGTTTGAAGTGAAAGGAATTATCCGCATGGTGTCCGTTGGTTTGCGGTATATTTCGAATTCCAATCCATTAGCTCCTCTACATACCATTACGTCAAGGAATGGTAGCCGCCCCTCCGACTCCGGCTCGTGGGTGAAACTGATGTTGTTGTGTATTGAGTTGATCGCCGTGAGAGTTTGCTGGACCTAATCCTCTTTGATGATCGTGAAGATATCGTCTACAGGAAATCAAGAAATTCTTGAAAGTAACCAACCCATCGCTGCCAAGGATCATAGGACTTCCGAAGATTCATAAGCCAGGCCATGAAATGCGTGAAATTGTGTCAGCAGAAAACGCTCCCACTCAGAAAATTGCGAAGTGGTTAGTCAAGGAATTCAATAACATGGACAAAAATTTGTTACCAGATCAGTAGCAAATTCGGCAGAATTTACTTCAAAGGTTTTGTCCTGGGGACCTTTGGAAGATGGGGATACGATGGTGTCATTTGATGTTAAGGCTTTTTTTCCCAGTATTCCGGTCAAAGAAGCACTTACGTTACTTGAGGAGTGGATTCTGATACAAGGATCAGGAGAACAATGGAAAGCACGAGCCCAAATGTATTTGAAACTGGCTAGACTCTGCATGGGTGAAAGCTGTTTCACCTTCAGGGGAGAATTTTTTAAGCAAACACGTGGTGTTCCAATGGGAAACCCTCTTTCCCCGTTTCTAAGCGAAGTTTTTATGGCATTTTTGGAGGAGAAGTTCGCACAAGAAGGTAAACTGCCACATCGATGGGTGCGTTATGTAGACGATATCTTCACGATCATCAAAGAGGATCAGGTCCAGCAAACTCTCACGGCGATCAACTCAATACACAACAACATCAGTTTCACCCACGAGCCGGAGTCGGAGGGGCGGCTACCATTCCTTGACGTAATGGTATGTAGAGGAGCTAATGGATTGGAATTCGAAATATACCGCAAACCAACGGACACCATGCGGATAATTCCTTTCACTTCGAACCATTGCCAACAGCAAAAATGGGCGACATACAGCTGGCTTGTGAATCGAATGCTCACGCTTCCATTGAATAAGGAAGGCCTGAAAAAAGAAACGTCCCACATTTATAAGCTAGCTGAGTGGAATGGATACCCTACGGATGAAGTCACCAAATTGATAGCCAAACGAACGAAGGAGATCTTCAATAAAAAGTTCACAACGCTAACTGCGGAAGTCGAGCAACGGAAGAGGTTGGTTGTAACGTTTGACTCAAAGACGGAAACAATGAAGAGGGCTACAAAGAACGTAGATATCGACCTAGCTTATACGAGACGGGCCACAAAAATGCAGAACTTGCTTGGATCAAACAAGGACCCCATTCCCAAAATGGAGCGGAGTGGAGTCTACAAGGTATCGTGTACGAAATGTAATGAATGTTACATTGGACAAACGAGGAGATCACTAGGTGTCAGATGGAATGAACACTTAAGGGAAGCAGTCAACAAAAACAAAAAGCAGGATGCAAAAAACTTCAAATCAAAAGTAGCGGAACATATAGTTCTTGAAAAACATGACATCACTGCCGACAACGTAAGCATGCTGAAAACGGATACAAACGGATGGAAGCTTGATGTAGCAGAAAGCTTGGAGATATTCAATCGGAAGACGCAGGACATTTGGAACGGTGACCCAGGTAACGGATACACCTGGCTATTCAAGCTTACAAAATAATGAAGGTAGTTAAGTAGTAATTAAGGGAAAAACAAATTTTTGAATGGTAAAGGATCAGGTAATTAGAGATTAAGTAAAAGTACTTTGAGGGATTAGATGTAATTAGAGATTCATATTAATATGTTAATGAGTTTAGTATAAATATTAGGAAACTTATAGTTTAGGGAATAGTAGTACTAAGGAAGTTCTCAAGTAGAGAACGAAACAATTGTATACTAAATTTAAAATAAATAGTAGAATTAAAGGGTATATACTTTCTTTCACTTTTTTTAATGTTTTCTCCATTAAAGCGGAACCACTAAGCCCAATGTGCGACTTCAAGAAAATTTACCGCCATTCGATCGGAGGTTTGAGGATGAGGAGTCATGTATGCTCTGGGTTGGGAAAACAAGGGGTTCCCTCCTTTTTTCTCAAAGAGGCTTGGGACCATCTACGACGGAGTTTTTTACCAGAGTTACTTTCGCCATTTTCTTCAATTCGCAAATTTTTTTTTCAATCCTCCCAGCAGTGCAAAAAAATTTTGACCATCATTATTGCCAGTAATACTTGAAATTTCTTCCGGAATCGTTTGCTTCAAATTCCGGTTGAACTTCGTTTGCTACTGTGGTTTTTGAATCTTGAGATCTTTGCGAGACTGTATCCATAACTTCAATTGATCGTTTGTTTTTTTTTTGTGTACTTTATTAATTTCTGCATTATTAGCGATTATTTGTAATTTATATTCACCATTTGCGAAGTTTTTGTAATGAATCGGCCCTACGGCACTGCATCCAATACAAAAAAAGTTGGATGAAAACTCCCTTTCTCCGCTTTTCTTCCCAATTACAAGAGTTCGTTTCCTCGCCTCCGTTGTTATCTCGTCTAAATTAACAAAGGATTTTATCTTATTCATATTTTTATTATATATCATTATATCTTATTTAACGTTGATGTTATTTATTAGCTAAAGTTCGACGCATGGAAATTCATTATTTGAATGAAAAAACCAAGAGATAAACATGAAATGTCTTAAGGAGTACTGGCAAAACGGGTGTTTAAGACTAAGTTAAAAAAAAGAAAAAAAGTACGGGGAATAAAGTAAATTTAAGTTTGGAATGAATTCAGCTTTATTCGGGCAAATAAAAATCATTAATTGCTAATTAACAACCAGACTTTCTTTTCCAGCCCGCCGGTTTCCTTTTCCAGCAGGAGTGAGAGTGGACGGTAGGTATGCCATTACAAGGATAGAGTTTTAAGAAATCCGCGGATGGCCGGTTTCGCGTCGCGTTTTGTATGCGGTGGGAAGACCCGAATCTGTCGATTCTCGACGTGCTTAACATTTGGGCTTGTCTTACGGCTCATTGTGGTGGATTTTGCATTTGGGTTTGCATCTCCATCCATACAAAATCCAACTCATTCAAGAACTTAAGCCTCAAGACCATACACAACGCAGAATGTATGCGAATTGGGTGATTGAACAACAAGCCATAGATAACGATTTTTCGAACAAAATTTTCTTCAGTGATGAGGCTCATTTTTCGCTCAGTGGTTACGTAAATAAACAGAATTGCCGCATATGGGGCTCTCAAAATCCTCAGGTGATCACAGAAAGGCTTTTACATCCGGAAAAAGTGACCGTTTGGAGTGCATTATGGTCTGATGGTGTTATTGGCCCGTATTTTTTTGATCAAGGAAGAGCCATTACAGTCAATCCTGACCGCTATGGACGGATGTTAACCGATTATTTTTGGAGAGAAATTGAAGATTATGATCTGGAGAACATGTGTTTCCAACAGGACGGAGCCACAAGCCACACAACACAGGCTAATCAAGCACTTTTGCAAGAGAAATTTCCCGGACGCGTAATTTCGAGATTGAGTGATGTCAATTGGCCCGCAAGATCCTGCAACCTAACACCTTTGGATTTCTTTGTATGGGGCTATGCAAAAGATCGTGTTTACGGAAACAATCCTCAAAATCTTGAGCAATTAAAAACCAATATTCGTGAAGTTGTGGTCGAGATATTGCCAGAAATGTGCCGAAAAGTCATTGAAAATTACCTCAAAAGGATTGATACCTGTAAGAGGTCCCGTGGAGAACATTTGAATGATGTTGTGCTTCATGTATAATGGCAAGATTCAGTCTTTATATTAATTAAAAAATTTTGTTTCCATCAGAATATTTTATGTGTTTTCTTTAGCTTTACTTTCCCAAGCGTAAAATGGATAACCCTATATATTTTTCGGTACCGCGTCGGTGAAATTCGGGAGCGCGAAATGGAATTTAGTTTTTTTTTTGTGATTGGCTGGAAGAATGAAGGGAATACGGAATAAAGTAAAGTACGTTTCTTTTCCGTATGTTTGAATTTTTGGCGCGTTTGTAACGGGCATTTAATTGTGGCTGAAACACGTAATTGAGCGTGATCCATTTTAAAGATCTGCGACCGAAATCCTCTCCGAACTAGCTGTCCGATAAGCAGCCACCGTGTAATGGATTACGGGTGCACGGACTGGTTGACCGGTTGGTACCGTTTGTTGGCACGACTCAGACTTCACGTCTAGTACTGATGAGAGGTTGGTTCCGATTTCGTTCGAGCGAACGTAGAAGAAAATTAATACATTTTCTTGATCGTGATTCATGATAATTGTCACTAGCTTACCATTTGACGTTTCCCTGGGTTCTCCGAATGGTAAAAAACCATCAGGCTTCTGTTTGCTAGCGGTCCTGAAGTTGACTTAAGATATTCTGCTTTTCTTAACGCATCGAAATAAAATTATGATATTCGATAATGATTGCTTGAATTAATTGTTATAATGATAATGATCTTCTTGCTGGTATTACTACAGCCCCTCTCGAGACTTCGCTCCCTGCAAATAGTACCTCCAACTGTTTTGGTCCATTGACCGCGCCCTTCAATTTCGAAATCTGAGCAGCAATGAACTATCATCGTCGATCGAATCAGACCAGTGTTTCCTCGGTTTCCCCACTGGTCTCCACCCTACAATTCTCCCAACGAATCCCTTTTTAGGTATCCGTTGTTTATCCATACGATTCATGTTGTCATTCCATTGCAGGTTTGGCAGTCTAACAATCCTTGGGACCTTCGGCTCATCAAAAATTTTATACAGCTCATGGTTGTATCAAATTTGCCATTGGTACCCGTCTAGCTTCGCTCCGATTATTCGTCTCAGGACACGTTACTCAAAGGCGTTCAATATATTTGCGGATGCTTGGATTAGCGTCCATATTTCACACCCATAGCATAACACAGGTCTTATCATAGATTTGTAAACTTAGAGCTTTGTTTCTTTTGTATGCAGCTGGTCTTTAAGATCGTCAAAACTGAATAAAATATTATATTTGAGAGCTGTAATCTTTGGCGTATTTTGTCGCTTACATTAGTGGTTCTCATAATTTTCGCACCTGAATACACGGGTTAACTAGGGGTGATAAAAAAACATGGCTGTAAGCAATGAATTCTAGACGTAGAATAATAACCATACCTTTAATTATGTGTGTATCATTGAAAATTTCCGTTGGTTATACATTTTATGAAACATTCAGATGAAGTTTCATTCAAAATCTACTTCTATTTGGCACCCAAGGTGAAACGTTTTACTGATTTCTATTTAATGTAGATTTTTGACATGCTGAGCTATAATTTAAGAATAGTTTTGGTTCAAGATAAAATTTGATGCATTGCTTATTTTATGTTTCAAAATATATTTATTTGAAATTAGGGTCAGGATTGCTGAATTTTTATCCATTTCATTTCAGATCGTATTCGTCAGCTGCAACTTCCCGTGAAAAAGTTTTCAATGAAAGCGATATTGAAGCATTTAAAGCAACAAAACCTCAATTTATGAATGATGTCATGTCTTTTATACATAAATACGATACAGGCATAGGAGCCGATTGGTTTGAAAAGGTGAGTGGTTAATATATCCACCATAATGCTGAAAGTTTTGTCATGATTTTCCGTCTAAATTCGTACGAACGAGTCGGAACCGACCTCTCATCGGTTCTAGACGTGAAGTCTGAGCCGTGCCAACGAATGATATTAACCGGTCAACCAGTCCGCGCACCGGAATTCAATTCGCGGTGGCTGCTTGTCGGCCAGCTAGATCGGAGAGGATTTCGGTCGCAGGTCTTTAAATGGATTAAGCTCAATTACATATTTCAGCCACCATTGAATGCCCGTTTCAAACACGTTGAAAACACAAACATACGGAAAAGAAACCTACTTTATTTTATTCCGTATTCATTCATTATTCCAGTCAATTACAAAAATCTAAACTCCATTTCACGTTCCCGAAATTCACCGACGCGGTACTTTAGATTGTCTTGCCTTTTTCTTAGAGCAGAGTTCTTCAGGATTGAGTTAACGTAGTGTATGTTTCGGTACCGCGTCGGTGAATTCCGGGAACGTGAAATTGAATTTAGATTTTTGTAATTGACTGGAATGATGAATGAATACAGAATAAAGTAAAATAAGTTTCTTTTCCGTATGTTTGTGTTTTCGACGCGTTTGAAACGGGCATTTAATGGTGGCTGAAATATGTAATGGAGCGTAATCCATTTAAAGACCTGCGACCGAAATCCTCTCCGATCTAGCTGGCCGACAAGCAGCCACCGCGAAATGAATTATGGTGCACGGACTGGTTGACCGGTTGGTACAATTCGTTGGCACGACTGAGACTTCACGTCTAGAACCGATGAAACGTCGGTTCCGACTCATCCGTACGAATTTAGACGGAAAATCATTACAGTTTTCTTGGCATCCATAGTATTGCTTGGCCTGTATTTATTCAATCTCTCCAAGTCCATTTATGTTAAATTTAAAATACCTATTTAAGAGTTTGCCTTGTGTATAATTTAAAAATCGCTATCTCCAAGGATAGTATTATATTTTTTGGTTTCCATCTGAAAGACATGTAAATTCAATAAAGATAAAGGATAAAATCGTTTATTTGGGTTTCAATTTTCCGATAGATTCTAGTTGTTGAGGTTTCATATGAAGAACAGCATATTGTAATAAAATATATCACACTAACATATGACAAAAATAGCCAGAAAATAGCTTTCTCTGTAGTTTCGCGTGAGATGTAGTGAAAATAGTGTAGATAAATGTCCGTTAAGGACTCCAGCCTCCGCAAAAGAGGATGCTGGCATCCGCCAAGATTGGCCTTGTCTAAGGTAGTGTGAATGCGCTAGCAGGCTAGCATTGTGTTATCGTGAGGTGGGTTGTTTTCTCCAGCACAAGGCCCACTACGAAAGAAATTCGCATTCACGAATTGAAAAAAGGTATGATGCGGATCGACAGGTGTCGAGGCCGAGGTAACCTTAAGGGTGGAAATTGCTTAACGCCAGTAAAAAAACTGGCTCTAGCGAAAACAGTCGGACTTAAGCGGACTTCATCGCTATGGACGATACTTATGGTCCCCAAATAAGAGTGGGGCATCCTGGTGGTACCGGTGCACCCTCCCACCCTCCCAACCGTATCAACATCCAAACGTAAGCGTGGCCATACTTTCTATTTAAGTGCAAAACTCCTACAAATATAATTTGAAAGAATTTTTCCTTTAAATTAAAAATATAAGCGTTGCAGTTTATTTCATAGTACTATGTGAGGGAATCACATAACCCTATGTCATAAATAGGCACGCGAGCAAAGGGTCACCTTAACCTGCAAGAGCACCTGTAACGTCAGAATAACTCAGCCAATGGCTAGCTCACAATAGTGGATGGGCCAGCCAACGAGGCAGGTCCTAAACCCGGTCAGCTTAATAAAGCCGAGTGGAAAGACCAAGCTTGGATTTAATTACAAAACATTTTTTTAAATCCCACAAACTCCCGTATTCCATGTGAATTTTTTGTCTTTAATTTTAAATTTCGGTGTACTTAATTTTATTATTTTTAAATCGTACGTATACTATGTATGTAGTTTTTTATTTTTTACGATGAAGTATTTCCAACACAAATACCGAAGTCTAATTAATCGTGATTGAATCAACTGCCTATATGCTTAAAATTGATTTCTTTTCATTTGTTTTCTTTTTAATAACCAAAATGGGTACTTACCCGACCTCCTAATGAGCGCTCGTTGACGGGGTGGGCGAACCTATTCAAATGTTTATCAACTTGAATCTTAAGTTCGTTCATTGTGTGATTAAAACCCTACATGAAAATACTTTTAAAAGGCTCATATTTCCGAAAAGGTTTGCCTTTTTGATGTTTGGCACAGAAATGTTCAGATTTTCCTAGTCGGGTTTGAGAGTTTGAAAAATAAGCAGGTTATCCGGTATGTCAAAACTGAGATAAAAAACTTTCAGCAATACACTTTATGCTTTTGATGTCAGACTAGGATTCGTAGCTGGGGAATGGATCGTAGTAGTCTTTGCGTATAGACGTCCTTTAAATCGCTCCTGTCAAAAGTTTTAAAACTTAAATTAATTTTTTAAAAAACGTTAGTCCGAAGTTAATTTTTATCGGAAAAAACTTATATTGTCGAAGTAATCGACTCAGGAAATTTCTATTGAATATTTTTTACTTCGATTGGTAACGAAAAACAAATTACCAAAGAAAACTTCGCCGCTGGTATGGAGGAGCCCTATGGCTTCCCACCGTTGGGGCAACCTGGGGAAACGACGAATACGAAACTGGTGATAATCACCAAGAGAAAACATAACGAAGAAAACTCCGCAGATGGAGGATAAAAGCTACAAATAATAGCGGACAATCAACAAATGGCCAAATTGCAAAAAGAAAATGATAAGCTAAGGCTAGAGATACAGTCCTTCAAGGATCTCTTCAAGAAAGGGATGAAGCCTCGAAAGACGCAGCTGCAAAATTAATGGCAACAGGTAATAAAGCCGAAGAAAAGTGCAAAGCAAGAAATTCCAGTAGAAGTTCTAAGTGCTGGTCGCACCAACGAGAGCCAAAACTATTTTGCAGCTCTGGAAGGATTAACCGAAGAAATGGAAATTGAAGAAAACATCGAAGGTAATTCTAATAAAGATAATCACTTAAATTTTATACAATATTGAAAGAACGAAAATAAGGAGAAAAAACTAGCCCGCAATTCTGCTGGTTCCTCTGAAAATGCTTCCAACATGACCGAAAAATTTCCGCCAATCAACGTGTTCGAACGAAGCAGGAAAGATATGTTTCAGCTGTTCGCAGGCGAAAATAAACTGGCCAATTTCGAAATCAAAACAGTTAATGCCGAAAAATCAACTATAAGGACAAAATCACTGGTTGATTTCAAGTCAGCCAAAGATGCGCTGAATTCTGGGGAGGTTCCACATTTCACCCATACCCCAAAAAAGAAAAGCCCTTCAACAAATAAGGTACTTGAGTTTCAGAGTGGTGAGGTGGGAACGCCTCCAGAAAAGAGAAGCCAACCAGTGTTACCGGTGTCAAAAGATTTGGACATTCGGCTGCCAATTGCACTATCGGTGCGTTAAAGGCAATGACGTTCATGCTCCCGGTGAGTGCAAATTGGCTCAGACGAAGCCGAAAGAAAAATTATACTGCGTTAAATGCGGTATTTTTGGTCACCCAACATCTTATCAAGGATGCTCCCGATATCAAGATGCAAAAGTTAAATTTGCTCCAAAGCAAACACAAGCACACCGTGATATCATACCTTCCCACTTCGTCAAGCCCAGAGAATCATTTGCACTCGCCGCTAGAGGACCAGCAGAAAACGCTGGAAATAATTTAAATAATGTAAGTGGCAATAATGAGCTGATTCTGAAAACTTACCAGCAACTTAATTCTTTATCAGAGGGAATCGACAAAGAAGATTCAAAAATTAACTTTGCTTTTCAGCGTTTAGGTCTTTCAAATGCCTAATAATAACTTGTCATCCAGTCATATTCCCATGGATAGGCTTCGCCTCATATCGATCAACGTCAACCATATCGTTGCTATACATCGACGTCATTATCTCCTTGAATTTATTGTTGAGCAACAGCCTGACATCATACTTCTAACCGAAACCCACCTCAACTCATGGCATTCCATGGAATTCAAAGATTTTGCACTCGTAAGAAACGATAGGGTAATAGCTGGTGGGGGAGGTGACACCAGGCTATCGGTTCGAAGGCCCTATTGTTTCCAAAATATTGAAAAATTCGAATTCAAAAACTTTGAATTTCTTGAAGTGTCCGTCATCAAAATTTCACTGCCAGGTGGGGATAACCGCTTCGTTATCTCTGCCTATGCAACTGGTCAAAATGTTCTCAAGTTCAAGGAGGAACTTAATTCCTTGTTTGAAATACTCGAATTGAACAGGCTGCATAGTTATTATATTTTTGCCGGTGACGTAAATGCCAAGCATACTCGTATACCATGGCTAAACGCTACCAATAATCCAAGAGGTGTATTCCTGAAATCATTGATAAGAGAGAACCAAATTGAATACAGGTGCAATACATATGGGTCAGAGTTCCCAACATACCCTAGGACAAATTCATATTTGGACCTCTGCATTGCTGACGCAAGACTTGAATTCAGCTTTAAGAGTCCTCAACGGAAACTGCAGGTGCTTCCTTACGATAGCGCCCATAACGCAATCGTAATGGAAATCAATCATCAAAGGGATGATTTCTTCCTCATTCCAGTTCAACATGAAAATCATCGGTTGAATTTTAAAAAAACAGACTGGGGAAAGTTTCAAAAGAAGTTTAATCCGGAGTACCAGAAGCAATGTCCTCCTTCTGATGATGGCGACGCTTGATCAATGGTTCCTAATAACAGAAATCTAACTGAAGATGAAAAAGATCTCTATATGTCGAGGTTAGAGAAGCTGGTGTTGGAAACGATTGAGAAAGTCGTTCCCAAGATTAACATCGAAACAATATGGTAGGATATGAAACACCAACCATCGCAAGGTTGAAAAGATTGAAAAGCCTTCTTCTCACACGCGTCAACAATATTTAGCGACGATTTTTGGACTACAACCATCCCTCGTTGGCTTTGTTGAAATTACACCTGAAGAATGTCCGGAACTTAATCCGTTCATACTTCAGGAGTGAGGTCAGCAATCAATGGACGGAAAAATTGAGGGGTATTAGCCTACCAGACCCAGATGGCGTTTTCGCGAAAGTGAATAGCTTATTCCGCAAGGAGTCTCGAGTGAAGGTATCGAACCTTGAAGTCGCTAGTGGTGAGATAAATCTTCTCGATAGGGCTGATATCGAAATTGATAGTACGACTCCGGATAGAAATGGAAACAGGATTATATGTGATGGATTGCAGAAACTTGCCCTGATTGGAACACATTTTGAATTGATTCATCTGCCAAGCCCTGAGGGAGGGAATGAAATATTTTCATTGTTCGTTGAAGCAAAAGTTTTCGACTTCAAATCAAGCCTGACCGGCCAATCAATTCTTCATTTTCAATGAAACATTAACATCTGACCTCATACCGAGCTTGAATTTCATTGATCATTTTGTCAGCTATGAAGACTTGTGTTTCATATTTCGCAGAATAAACAACAAAAAATCATGTGGTACTGATGGTATTCCGAATGTAGCTCTCCGACATTTGCCTGAGGTTGCTATTAGGAATTATTGCATATTGTTCAACAACATGTTGAACAATTCATATTTCCCAAATAGGTAGAAAAAGGCTTAGGTATTTCTAATGTTGAAGAAAGGAAAAGAATCTTCGAGCTCTAAAAGCTATCGCCCAATCAGCTTGCTGCCTAACATCAGCAAAGTGTTTGAAGTGATACTCAACAGAGCATTAAACGCCCTCATTGAGAAATATGAGTTGATGCCGAATTGCCAATTTGGTTTTCGTGCCAGGCATTCTACCATACATGCAATAACGAAAGTAACCTCAGACATCTGTTGGAAACTAAACAACAAAGAATGTGTTGGAGCATGTCTCATTGATATGAAGAAAGCCTTCAATACGGTGTGGTTAGATGGATCAGTTTTCAAACTTCTTCAGGACAGGTTCCCCAGACCCCTTGTCGCCATGATGTGCAATATGTTATACGGGAAATCATTTATTGTAACTGATGAAAATCTTACCACAATGTGCGAGTTCAAGGTCTTGAATGGTCTACAGCAGGGAAGCGTTACTTCGCCCCGCTTTTCTCAATATTCATTCGCAAGCTATTGAACAGCTTTAATTTTAACGTCGCATCAACGAGATCATTGATAGCGTTTGCTGACGATCTGATCATCTATACGGCAGACCGAAAAGCTACAATAGTTCAGAACAACCTTCAAAAAATGTTTAATGATGTGCAGCTCTACATCGACAATGGGCGAATGAAAATCAATGCAGAGAAGTGATAAACAATTTTGTTCCGGACAACGCTGCAGGGAGTCAGTCAAAACCTGAAACGTAATTGGAAGGATTTCCACATTATGGCTGGCGAGGGTAGTTCAGAACGGGTTCCACATAAATTCTGTGTTCGATACCTCGGTGTTCATCTCGATCAGTATCTGTACTATACTGAACATGTGAAAATCCTGCTCAGTAAAGCACAAAAAGTAGTCATGGCTCTTCGGCGACTCTTTCACTCCAGATACGTTGATCAAAAAGTCAAAGTTATTTGTTATAAGACTCTAGTTAGACCAGTTTTGACATATGGATGTCAGATCTGGTACAACCAGAGTGTCAGTGCAATGGAAAGATTAAGAGTTTTCGAAAGGAAGTGCTTTCGTGCATGTACTGGTTGCACAGAAAGCCTGAGATGGATTGGAAGCATTATATATCGAATAGAAAAATTTATCAAACCGCTCAAGTGACAAGAGTCGATACCTTCATATTGAAACTTCTTCGGAATCATATCGCAAGATCTGTTACTGTGAGTGAAAACCCTTGGATTTCACAGCCGTTCCACCCTACAGATGGGTTTATTATGACTTGCCTCAGTACTGGCTTCGTTCCTCCAGAAGCATTCGTGTATTTGGACATGAATCGATATGTTTTTGATACTGACAGCGTCCCAGTCATATATCACATATATCGACGGGCCGCCGATAAGAAGATAAAATATCCTCCGAATTTGAGTTCACGAGACCAACAATTCCAATGGAGATACTCATTTGCTAGATTCGTTCAGGCTGATCGAGCTGAGGTGGAGCAATCTAGGTATTGGTGGCTGAATGACAATCTCTAAATTATTCGTGTCTATTTTCTATTTTTGTGTTTTTTTCTCGTTACTTAGTTTTTACTTTCATCTCATTATTGCTACATCTAGTGTTGCTTTTTACTTGTATTATAAATAAGGGATAGGTTCCAGTATAAGGTTACGTTTTTTTTGATTGAAAGTTCACTGTTGTGTTAGTAATATAAGTAATTTTTGAATAATGATTGTGGGTTTTTTCTCCTTTTTCCAAATGAATCAAAAAATATGTAATAATCTTAATTAATTTAAATTTGTTAGTGTTTCTTTTTTTCATTAAATGTGTTTTATTGATAACGTATAAATTTAGAGAGCCATTCGGGCCATTAAGTTTTTCATAGTTTTATTGTTTGGAATTTGTTCTATGTTCTTTTAAAACTTTATTTTTTCCATTCAATTTCAAACGCTCTCATTTGATGTCGGTTGCAATTTACAGCCGCAAAGTCATTTTATTCGATACGTGCTGCACATAATTAGTTACTTGTAAGGCGATACGAGGACCAACCATTTTTTGCACAAATTTTTCCGCCTAAGTATTTCATAAGCACTGCCACAGAAAAAAATTCAATTTAGTCGTTTTATTATATAACCTCACCGGAGCAAGAGTTTCTTCACGATCACTTGACTATCTAAACAAATTTGAGATAGTTCACTTTTAAGAATTTTCGGTGAAGCGCACCCCTTAAACTGTAAGCTCCTATGTATTGCGTATAATTAACGGATTCCTTGCTTAAATGATTGCAGTTAGAAACTAAATCGAAAATAATTGTATAAACTTCCGAGCGCTTCAACACAAACTGAATCAACCGTTATTTAATTGTCATTGAAAATGCGACACACATTTATCGACACCTTTCTTCTTAGACAGTGAATGGCTCCTACCAAAACACGAAATAGCTCTCAACCCAATTTCGCGTGACATTTCTGTTTTTCCCAGAAATCGCCTCCGATCTCCATTCACTGGACTCGCTTGGATTGCCCTTCGAATCGTAGCATAAATAGCCAGTTCACCGATAAGTTCTAGGGTGCCAAAATGATCCAAGTTACTCGTACACAACCTTCCACTGGCACTTGCGCTGGCAATAGCTGCTCGGTCGTGTTTTCCCCATACTCCACTGAGCCACTCGGCTGTACACTCACGCTCTCTGCTTATTCACTGGATATATTGGTTGGTAATTTAACATCTCCTTCATGACTATCACTATTAAATTCGAAGCTCTCATTTCCCGGGCTGTTCCCTCCTAAATCGAATGGCTCATCGAAACTCCAATCACCTTCCCCATTCCAACACGGCCCAAGACAACTATTTTCACAAGCAATGACGAGTTCAAACACTTTGCTTTTTTGAATTTATTGCGAATCGCACTGAACGTCCTTGGCAAAGCACCCGCTTCGGACATCATATTGTACCCGAGCGAGGTAAATGAGGATTCCTTCACGTATTGTTTTAAAGCGATCATCGAGCAATCTTTTATTATTGCTTTACAAATTCAAGTGCAGCCCGAAATTTTACTTTTTCATTTGCCGTAGCAGTTAGGCTTTTCGGTTGCCGGCGCGGCTCTCGCGATGTATTCACGGTGACGATCAGAACATACTCCACGATCCGTTTCAATCCCAGCATGATATTTATGCAGCAACGGTAGATTGACAACCCTCTAGCTCAGCCACAGTAGATTGCATTCGGCAATGCAATACGTGGATGGGCTGTACTATCTCAATGTTCTCATGTCAGAAATTGTAATTATTGATTTGCATTTTTCAATTAATATAAGATAATATTGAAAAAAGATTTTAAACAATAATAAAAGATAAATATCATAAGAAATGTGATTATAAAAAAAATTGAAATTGTGTGTCAATTTGTGCTGCATTTTGACAAACTGACCCTACTCTTGCTAGTTCATCTGCGTTTTGATTCTTTCTTCAAATCTATATCCAGTCTGAGCATATGCACACTTAAAAGCAAGTTCACCATATAGAATAAAATAAACGATAAACTTACACACGATAAATGTGTTTGTTCGCATTTTAGGAAAAATGTGAAAAGACTATCCACTTGAGGCTAAGCTATCAAGCACATAGTCCATTTGATAATGTGTTCGTATGTAACTATACCTAATGAAAGAGAAAGCTTTTGCCCATCTAATCGAAATTAAGCTCATCGTGTTTCATTCTTTTTATGCGCATATGTTATCTAACATGAGCCGATCCCAACTCTTTCTCACATTTCCCCACTCAAGCGTCCGCAAAATAAATATAAACTATAATAATAAAACTTCGTTGGACTGGAAATCAAAGGGAGCTCGCTTGTTAGTTATAATTTTATGGAGTTTTTTTCACGCTTATGGACCGCAAATAATCGAGCTCAAAATAAGATAAGTGTTGAACTCTTCTTCTTCTTCGTAGCACTACAGCCCTTTCGGCCTTCACTTCCTGTGAATAGCGCCTCCAACTGTCTAGGTCTATTGACCACGTCCTCCAATTTCAAAACCTGAGTGGCCATAAACTGTTTTCGTCAACCAAGTCAGACCTGCGTTTCCTCAATTTCTCCACTGGTCTTTGTCCTTCAGCTTTCCCAACGAATACCTCTTTGAGTATCCGTTGTTCGTCCATATGATTCATGTGGCCAGTCAAATGCAGCTACCGCAGTCTTACAATCGTTGAGACGTTCGGCCCGTAAAAAATTTCATATAACTTATGGTTGTATGGAATTTGCGTTTGTTTGCCGTCCCTCTTACATGCCTCAAGACCCGTCACTCAAACGTGTTCAATATATTTGCAGATGCTTGGATCAGGGTCCATATTTCGCAGCCATAGCATAACGCAGGTCTTATCATAGGTTTGTATACTTGGAGGTTTGTTTTTTTGTGTATGCGGCTGATTAAAATGTTTTACTTGCCATCTGTATTTCGTATTTCGTCCCTTTCATTACCGGTTCTTTTTATTTTGATACACGAATTCGCTCACAATATCGATATTGTATTCGTTAAATGCGACATTTTGGACAGTTGTCTTTTTCGTCGACTGCCTCATGCACTTTGTTTTATTTTCATTTATCAGTAGCCCTATTAGCTTTGCTTCGCTGTCGAGTTTCACGAAAAGTTCTTTGGCAGTTGTTAATGACCCTGACAAAATTTTGATGTCATCTGCATAGGCTATTACTTGGCTAGACGTTTATAGTAATGTAACTCGTGCATCGACAGGTATCTTCCTTATGACGTACTCCATAGCCCAATTGAATAGCAATGGGGCGAGCCCATCTCCCTGCTTTAGTCCAATATTTGTGTCAAAGGCATCGGTGAGTTAGTTATTGATGCGGGCTTGGAGGTTTGTTCGTTTCGATCAATGCTCTTGTAAGCTTGCTTAAAGTCAACGAAAATTTGGTGCACATGTATGTTGAGCTCACAGCATTTCTCAAATACCTGTTTGACAGTGAACAATTGGTCTTTTATGGATCTACCTATCCTAAAACCACTTTAATACCCCCCAATAATTTTGTTGGCATATGAAACGATCTTATTTTCTGTGATCTTCGACAATATTTTGCACGCCGTAAAAAGCATAATTTTCGCACTGTAGCTTTTCGGCTTTTTTTGTGGATAGGGAATATAATTAATTGGTTCCACTCTTTCGGCATATGCTCTTGTTGCCAAATGCGCTGGATGACTTTGTGAATAAATTGATGAACACTGCTGCCACCGTATTAGATGAGCTCCACTGGATCTCATCGATGCACAGCGCTTTATTATTCTTTTGAGCTTTGGTAGCAGAGCCAATTTCACCCCGAGTTGGTGGAGTCAATAAAAGCTCTTTGGAAACAAATAAAGGCTCCGATGTTCTGGAGCTGTACGGATAATGAGAAAGGCGGAGGAAACCCTTTGTTTCTATAATCCACAATTTACATGGGTTCTCATCCTAACTCCCACGACTAAATGAAAGCAAATGGTCGTAAGTTCGCACACTAGTTTTACTGGTCCCACAATGATAGGACGTTGAATGCTGAAAAATGCCAATAACTGTAAATATACCTGCAGCTCTTATACTAAATCCTACTTGCACTTCCTTCGTGCAGACGCAAGAGGACGAAGGCGAGTCTTCCATGCCTGATAATGGAACGTGCTCATCCAACAACGTTGAGCTTCGAGCATTCTTGACATCGTGCATACCAAAGAGCCAATCGTAACTCGGATCATTACTTGATCAAATTAACCCGTCGATGTTGTATCTTAAAGGCTTATTCATCAAAGACCAGCCTGCTACAAAATTTGACAACAAAAGGCTTCAAACGGTGTCTGTTACAAAAATTTTACTTAGACCCTGGACAAAAAGCTGGCTCCAATTCTATCAGATACATCGCTGAAAAGAAGTAACAAGCTATGAGTGGAAGTGAAAGCAGCAATTAAGGCTGCGGCATCAGGAATGATTAGCTTGATGACGAATGGAAGTATGCATTAAATAAAGAGAATCACATTTTAAAAATCTCAGAAGACTGGCAAATAAGATCATTAGAAGTCAGAAAAAAATGCTATGACGACCAATTGACAAGCATCGATGTAAGTCTAGCGAGCGACAACATAGGACAAGCATACAAAGTAGTGTAATGCATGCGGCAAGGCTATCAGCCCAAGTTAACGCTCTACAGTGATGATATCGGCAAAATCATCGCTGATGAAAACAGGATCAAAGAAAGATGAGCAATATATTTCATGAACCTCCTTCATCCTCCACACAGCTCCAGGACATCGAAGCCTATAAATATTCCTGGAGAGGTTCCATTGGCCCAACCAACTCTGGATGAAGTTTGTTCCACCATCAGGCCCCAAAAGAATAATAAAGCGCCGGGCATCGATGATCTTCCAGGGGGCGCTCATATAATATGGTGGCAGCGGAGTTAAGAAAGCCATCCATAAAGTCATCCCGAACTTTTGGCAGCAAAAACATATGCCAAACGAGTGAAGCAATCAGTTATATTCTCTATCCACAAAAAAGGTGACAAGTTATAGTACGATATCTATAGAGGCATATCAGTACCTTGTGCGACATTAGACATATTTTCAAAGATCCTCGAAAATAAAATCAGATCATACACCAACAGAGTTATTGAGAAATATAAAGGTAATTTCAGACCAGGTAGATCGACAATGGACCGATTGTTGACTGTCAAGCAGAGATTTGGGAAATTCTGGGAGTCCGAGGTAGACGCACACCAAATTTTTGAGGACTTTGAGCAAGCATACGACAGTTTTGATCGTAGCGCACTTTACCAAATAATGATTTGATTTGGTATCTTAGCCAAATAAGTCCGTTTTACCAAAATGACAATGACGTCGGTCAAAAACCAACGCACTGACGCCTTTGGCACAAATATGGACTAAAACAGGGAGTTGGGCCGGCCAAGTTGTAGCCGATGCGGATGACATCTACATTTTGTCACGGTCATTAACAACCGCCAAAGAACTTTCTCAACAGCCAAGCAAAACTAGTCGGGCTACAAATCAATGAGAATAAAACATAGTTCGTGACGCAGTTGAAGAAAAATATACCAAGTGCCTAAAAGAAACGCTTGTCGAATACAGTATGGGAAACGTGGGCCACGTTGTGTATTCAGGCGCAAAAATAATGAGAACCAATACTGAAAGGGACACAAATAAAATATATGATTTAGTTTCAACGATCTGCATACACAAGAAAACAAAGCTCCAAGTATTCAAATCTTTGATTACACCTAATCTAAGCACCCGCAAACATATTGAACTTCTTTGAGCGGCGGGTCCTGAGGTGGATAATTGGAGCGAATGAAGACGGGAATCAATGGTGAATAACGATACAACCATGAGCTGTATGAAATATTTAATGAGCTGGAGGTCTCCACGATTGTAAAACTAGGGAAGCTGCAATAGGCTGGCCATATGATTCATGTGGATGAAGAACCAATAGCCAGAAATGTATATATTGGAAGTATTGAGGAGCAGAGACCAATGGACAAATCAAAAGAATGTTGGTCTGACTCATTTGATGAAGACAGTTCATTGCTGCTCGGATTTCAGAATAAGAGGATGCGGTTAATGGACCGAGTTAGTTGGAGTTGGCTCATTGCATGAAGTGAAGGCCCGAGAAGGGCTGTAGGGCTTCGAAGAAGAACAAGAAATGAAACATAAATTGCTGGCCTCTCGTCAATATTACATTACAGTTCTGTTAATGCAAAAGGCTAATAAAGGTTATCCTTGATATATTTTATCTAGCCAAATCAAATAAATTTGAATTTATTGGACTATTGTAAATGCCTCCAAATTGTCAGTTAAATGTTTGAATACAGATTCAAATGCTTCGAGTTTTTGCGGATTGGTTCCACTTTTTAATAATTGAAAATTATCAACTAACGGTCCCAAGTAGTGTCTTCCTGGATTATTCAAAGCCAATGCTTGTGCTGCAATACCTTTATTTACATCTTTATTCTCAATATATCTTTCGTTTAGTTTGTTCAATATGCTTCATATCACATTCTGTCCAATTGACCTCATAGATTACACTTTTTGCTGTGGGGGAAATGGATCTTTTGTAGAGCCAAAGAGTGAGCCAAGCTTGCGGTGTTATTATGCACAATTAGTTTTGCTGAATTCCTTCTTGAGAGAGTTGCAAATCTTTGGAACATATGCCCTAGATACACGCATTTGAACATTTTTTGCTACAAACTTTTACTAAAAAAAGTTTAGAAAGTCTCTCTTTTTTCATTTTTTGTATGCATTCAGTGATTAATTGTCCAATAGGCGCTTCATCATATCCATTTGTAGTGTTTCAGTGGATGTTAAAGGGTCTGTTTTGGACTGCAGTGGTGAACTGCTGTCTCAGCAAGCAACAGATTGGTGCTTTACTGGAAATAGCCTTGCCTGGTAACGCGTAAGCGTGCTGGTAGCTAGCGTCGTGGTGACGTGGAGCGGATTCTTTCCGCCAGCGCAAGGACCCGCTCCAAAGAATTTCTCGCCTATGATTTCTCTGACGTGACACTCTTAAACCATTCGCCAAGTGTTGAAGGCCGACCGAAGAACATGGGACGTAAGAACGGGACCATTTTCCCGGCCTAATCTAGCACGAGGTCAGCCAATCACAGTCAACCCATCACAGACGCCAATACTCATGGCCCATAAAAATTGTGGAGCATCCAGGTGATAATGGTGCCCCTCGCACACTTCCCAATCGGATCAAAAGATCCATATGGTGACTTGGCCCTTTAGCGGAAGAGGAAGGCCTATCATCCCAGGTAGAAGCTCCTGAAACGACAAGAGAGAAAGCTCTACCTGATGGCTAGGCCATTTTTTCGAAACAAATGTGCCAACGTTGCGGGCCCCATACCCATTGGAGAAAAAGAAAGAAGGCAACATCTTTCCTTTTTAATTTCCCTTAATTTTTCAAATGCTATATTTCATAAATGCATAACTCTTTCTAAAATCATTTTACAATACCCTACTAAAATCACGTCCAGTCTGTCCGTCTGTCCATCCGTGTGTCACACCACTTTTTTTCGCAAACTACGTAAGCTAGAAACATAAAATTTTGTAAGTAGGTGTGAAGTGACGCCCTCTTCAAAATTTTGCTACACAAAGAAATTTATAAGGTCTTTAAGGTGAGTTGCCCCCGAAAAAAAACTTTCATCGCATGTAGGCAATTTGGGTATCAAATGAAAGGTTTTAATGAGAACTTTTCAAAACAAGTCTTAAGCCAACAAGTTTTACTTTGGGGGTGCAGAGCAAGGGGAAATGTACGAAAATTTTGTGTCCCTCCCGAAAATCTGAAAAAATCACAGAGGTGAGGCTGTAGGAGTACAAGGTTCAACAAACACCTCAGAAGTCGAAATTCGATCAATTTTGTTAATAGCAGTACATTTTATAAATTTAACATTTTTCCCTATAAAATCAAGATGTCCCAAAACTTGCAATTTAAGTTTCTTAAAAGTAATTGTATATATTCCGAAAATTTCACAATAATTACGCAAAAAACAGCTAAGTTACGGCCGATTTAACATTTAACAATTGCAACAACAGTAACAGTACTAGGGAGATACACGTTTGCAACGGACCTAGACACCACAAATATGTAGCAGTTTTGATAAAAATTTTAGAAATGGTTTGTACTATTGATGTGTTTTCATGACAAACTAAGCGACGGGGTCAAAACGCTCAAAACAAAATGGTGGCGAGTTTAAAATCAAAATAACCATAATAATTTTTCGTACTCAATTTATGGAATCTGTATATTAGTCAAGTTTGATTTACCAATTGCTTAACAATACGCTTCTAGCAGGAGCACTCTCCTGCTACTTCAACTTGTTTTGTTTTATTTTGTTCTTCATCAAATATCTTACACAAGAATTCACTGAAACCTTTGTCAATAAAGCATGATCAACATCTGAAAGTGACGTCACTGCACTAGTAGAATATCCCTGGTAGCTCTCGTCAGAACATTCGCCAATGTACGAAAAATGGATTGAATGGCTAGAGACCATATATAAAGGTGAGCTGAATGAATGGGGAGATTATTATGACCGCGATAGTAAAAACTGCGATAGTGTGGAGTGCGAATTAAAAGCGATATTGATTATGAAGTGATAGACAGTTGAAGTAAAAAATTGATAGACAAGTTGTAAAATAGTGAAATCAATTATTGTGCATTCTTAGTAAATGAACTCTTTTAACTTAATTTAAAAGGCAGCGCGTTTTCATTTTCCCGGAATATTAAAATTATCGGCCGCGAAACATAACACGCGACTATACTATTTTCTGATTTGAGAATATTTTTATGTATTTTATCGCTGCTAGCAGTGCATTGTGATCACCACAATAATATTAGAATAGTTTACCTAAAATACATTTTGTGGAAAATTCAACAGCTTTGCTTGTATTGGTGGAGTTCTAAAAAACTTCTTCGTAACGTGTTCAGCAATTGCTGGCAATTTTTTTAAGCCGATAGGGATTGAAATTCTGGCAAGTATCGACAAAAATAGCTTCACCCTGAACCCCGCCGATACGTCTTGGAACTTGAATGCAGACACAAAGCTGCAAACAGAGTCACGTTTTTTTTTTTTGGAGCCAGGTGAACCGCAAATTTCAGTGATTGTTCGAATTAGTATTCCATTTCTTTTGAATACAGCTGGGGATCATTAGATTTATATTCATTATTAACAATGAGATGATTACTATTGGGTCGATAGATATCCTTTTCGATAAGTCGCGACTAAATTGACGCCTAAATGATTTCAAAAGTGGGCCTATCAGGTGGAATATTGGCATAGTGTAGAGATTTTTTGAACATTCTACAAATTATGTTGTCATTTGGTATGCATCGTGCAAATATTTTCACAGCAAGCCTTGAATATTTCTCAAAATGAATCCATATTCAAGTTTGAATTGAAATCATAAACAGAAAATATATAGTTTAGTCAGTATCCACGAATATCTCATACTCCACGGGACGGGAAAAAAATTTGCTTTTGTGTTAGACTGACACAATTAAAGCAAATCTTTATAAAATAATAAATCAATTTAATAAGAAGTACTTTATCACACTATTGATGATTGCATTCACTTAGATTCAATAATTCAATTGAACCACAAGGCCCTCATTTTTATACTTTACGAAAAATACACACACACACACACACATGAGCAATGCAAATCAATGGAAGTATTACACGATCTTACTAAATAACTGTGCAATTCCAAGTGAGGGACCATCAACCATAGCAAAAAGGCTTTATTACGGAAAAACAGCAAATATATTCCACAAATGCACACGGAAAAAATTGCCGAGCTCGACGATCGTCCATATCTACACATTGCATGCACGCAACGCTCCAAAAGACGCGTCTTTTCACTGTGTTTTTCGCAATTTTTCCTGCAACTGATAAATTCACACGCACTACCCAGAATCACGTTCTACTCTTCCGCCGGTTGTTCGGTTACTCCTCATTCCCATTGCTGGCACGGTTCCTCCTCTGCCCACTCTGGTCGTCACCAGACCGAATTCTTCTCGATTTTCAGGGAATTGGTACTCATTTTCCGTGTCTTATACGTACATAAGATGTAATTTAGTTGTTCTTATGTTCATGTGCATTTTGTTTGTGTTTGTATGTGTCTCGTAAATGCTTATTTTATATTGATTTAGAAAATATTTATGCTTCAGAAAATCGTGACTCATTTCTTATTTTAACGCTTCAGGATTATTAATATATTATTATCACTAGCATGTAATGGATCTTACTTTTTAATTGTATTTCTTATAAAAATAAACGCATTATTTTTTCTGCTTCTAATTAACTTCATTCTTATTTTTATTGTTGATAAAAAAGGCATACAGACTCAAGTGTTCTTTTTTTTTAAAACCTCCATTCCCTATCACTCTCTCCATCACTCTTACCTCGTCGCAAACCGCTCATGCGATCTGCATTCACATTACGTCGCTTCGTTTTTGTGCCACCCAGACAATGTTTCATACAGCGGTATAAGAGGGCACACAAAATAATGTGAACTAATCTTTTTTAAGAACATCTGGTCCAAAATTATGATCAGCTCTCAGAGATAAAAAAAAATTCAATATAATACGACGCATTCAAAAAAAATTATTCTGAGTAACTGTCTCTTATGTATCTCGAAGAGAGGGTCAAAGATGCCCAAAGATACTGAGCTTATAAAAGCAGAAACTCAGGTCCGCGCTACAATCAGTGCTCATTAAATGCTCCCTTAGTCCCCACTAGTCGCCGGCCTTCAGTTTTCCCAACGAATACCTCTCAGGGTATCCGTTGTTCGTCCATACGATTCATGTGTACAGCCCATTGCAACTTCCGTAATCTTACAATCCTTGAGAACTCCGGATCGTCAAAAATTGCATACAGCTCATGGTTGTATCGAATCTGCCATTGGCCCCCGTCTAGGTTTGCTCCAATTAGTCGCTTCAGGACCCATCGCTCAAAGGCGTTTCATTATTTTGGCGCCTAAATACACAAATTTGCTAACATTCTCGATGCTGTATTCGCCTAGTGTGATATTTTGTGTATTTGCGATATTTTTCCTCAACTGCGTCATAAGCTTTGTTTTATTTTCATTGATTTGTAGCCTTACCAGTTTTGCTTCGCTTTCGAGTTTCAGGAAAAGTTCTTTGGCAGTTGTTAGTGACCGTGACAGAATGTTGATGTCGTTTGCGTAGCCTACTACTTGGCTCGACTTGTATAGTAATGCACCTCGCGTATCGACAGGTAGCTTCCGTATGACGTACTTCAGAGCCAAATTGAATAGCAGTGGGGCCAGCCCATCTCTCTGCTTTAGTCCGATATTTGTGTCAAAGGCATCGGTGAGTTGGTTATTGATGCGGACTTGGGAGGTCGTTGACGTCATTGTTATTTTGGTAAGACGGACTAATTTGGCTGGGATAGCAAAGCAAAACTTATTTGGAACAGTACGTTACGATCAAAACTGTCGTATGCTTGCTTAAAGTCAACGAGAATTCGTTGTACGTCTGTTTTGAACTCCCCGTACTTTTCAAGTACCTGCTTGACTGTGAAAATTTGGTCTTTTGTTGATCTACCTGCTTAAAACCACCTTGATACTCCTCAATAATACTGTTGGCGTATGATCTGATTTTATTTTCTAAGATTTTAGAAAATATTTTATACGCCGTACAAAGTAGTGATATGCCTCTATAATTTTCACATTGTAGCTTGTCACCTTTTTTGTGGATAGGGAATATAATTAATTGCCTCCACTCTTTCGGCATATGTTCTTGCAATGTACTGGATCACTTTGTGAATAGCTTGATGAACACTACTGCCACCATATTTGATGAGCTCTACTGGTATCTCATCGATGCCCGGCGCTTTATTATTCTGTTGGGCTTTGATGATGGAACAAACTTCATCCAGAGTTGGTGAGGCTAATAGAAACTCTCCGCAGACATATATAGGTGCCGATGTTCTGGAAGTGTGCGGAGGATTGAAGAGGTTCTTGAAATATGATGCCCATCTTTCCTTCATCTTGGTTTCATCGCCGATGATATTGCCGATGTCATCACGACAAAGCGTGGTTTTGGGCTGGTAACCACGTTTCAGGCTTTTCAATACTTTGTATGCTTTTCAATACTTGCTCGCTAAACATACATTTATACTTCTCAATTGTTCGTCATAGTATTTTCTTTCCTTAATCCTAATTACCTTATTTGCTACTCTTCTGAGATTTTCATAGTGTTCTCTTGGTCCTTGTTTTTCTACCTACGTATTCTTTGTAGCCTGATTCTTTTTGTCTAACGCATTTTGGCGCTCATCATCGAACCAATCATTCATGTTGCGCCGGGCTTGATGTCCGATCGTCTGTTCTGCCACGGTCCTGATAGCCGCTTTCACTTCCACCCAGAGCTCGTTGCTCAACTTTAACGATGCGTCTAATAAGATGGGAGCCAGCTTGTTGTCGAGGGTCTCCGTGAAATGTTTGGCCACAGACGCCGTTTGGAGCCTTTTGATGTCAAATTTATGCAACGGGCTGGCCTTCGCTGAATATGCCTTTGACATACGACATTGATAGTTTAATTTGATTAATTAATGATCTGAGTTACAATTGGCTCCTCGGTATGTACGGACGTCAAGTATGCTCGACGTTTCATCGTTGAGGCTATATCCCCCAGTCGTTCCCCGATGAGATCACTCATTGCCAACCTGAGCGCTACAATCACCCAGAATTATTTTTATGTCGTTTGTAGGCAATGAGTCGACCAGTCTTTCCAGGTGATTGTAAAACGATTCCTTCGTTTCTTCGTCTTTTTCTTCAGTCGCGGCGTGAACATTAACCAGCCAGATTTTGAAGAATTTCGCTTTTATACGGATCGCACACAACCGTTCATTGACTGCCTTAAAATCAACAACGTGCGATTCGAACTCCCTATCCACAATGAAGGCCACTCCAAATTCTCGTTTTCCAGTAGGCTTCCCAGTTTTGAATATTGTGTGCGATTTCATGTCTTGAATGTCGTTTCCAGTTCAATTCGTTTCCTGAACTGCCAGTATTTTTAATTGATATTGGCTGGCCTGTTGTAAAAGGTCTTTAACAGCGCCAGGATAATTGAGTGATCTGACATTCCAGGATCCCATGCCATTGTCCTTTTTTCATTTGCGAGGTCTTTGCTATGAGTCCAATCTATTCCGAGGCCTATCTGCAGGTTTCGAAACATTTAAGATTTTTCCAGGGACGGGGAGTTAGCCCGCCGCCCAACCTCCATTCCGGCAACATGTTTATTCGTCGATTCCGTTATCAGGCACGAAAGATTTAGTAGCAAAGCTGTAGATGTTTTTACAGTTATTAGCATTTCTCGGCATTTAATGTTACATTATTGGGGAACCAGTAAACCCAATATGCACCCCGAGAGCATTTACTACCATTTAATTGGGGGGCTTGGGATGAGGAATCATGGAAGCTATGGGTTGGGGAAACAAGGGGTTCCCTTCTCCTTCCTCAAACGGGCTCGGGACCGTCTATGGCGGAGCTATCAAGTGTCTCACGTGCGATATATCGGAATTGGGGTGAGAGGTACTGGAAAACCCTCCTACAGTTCGAACTTATACCCTGTGACTACCACATGGTTGGACCACTTAAAGAAGCCTTCGGAGGTTAAAGATTTAACACCAACAAGAGATAGAGGAGTTCATGCGAACATGGCTGTCCGAATCGCTCAAGGAATTCTTCGATACCGGCATCAAAAAGATTCCCGAAAGGTGGGCAAAATACGCAACTTGCAAGGGGGAGTACCTAGAAAAACTGTAAATTTTGTAAATTTTTTCAATGGTAAATAGACGTGTCAGAGCATTTGTCCCGATCATATCCTATGATATGATATTTAGTAAGGAAGGACAAGAGACAATTCAAACCTTTTACTGTAAGAAACGAATTGACCAGGATCCGATAATCATAACAGAGTAGTAAGAGTCAAAACATCATCATCAAGTCCTGTTCCCGGAAATATAACCACACGTTCTCAACCAATCACTGAAATAATCGAAGGAAGTTGACCTAAACTGAAACTAAAAGTTTCCCAAGTAAGCTCCAAATACCCAACATTGAACCAGAATTCAAAATAAAAAATAACAAAGAAAAACAAAGTAAACAAGTTGGGTAAACAGACCTACGCTCATGTCAGAAGGGTTTTGTATTCAATTTACAAAATGCAGTCACCAGATCGAATCAAATCAAGATACATGTCAAAGACGATTTTATCGGAGAAAATATGAAATACGAAGATCATACTATTATTAACAAGGTTGAACGAATTTCGACTTCTGAGGTTTTTGGTATTGTTATACTCATAAATATCTCCCTTGATAATTATTTCAGATGTCCATCCGCGACGGAGGAAACACATTTTTCATGTGCTTCCCCCCTGCGCCCCCACTGAAGCAAAAACTGACAGTTTAACAACTGTTTTGAAAAGCTCCCATGAAAACTTTTATTTCATACTCATATCGGCTACGTTTGATGAATTTTTTTTTCAGGGGCCACTCTCCTGTACTGTTATCATCGATTAATGGCCAATTTTTTCGAATCCTAGAATGGTTATAAAGCCCTTTTGCTAGGAGCTCTCTCCCACCTCCTTGACTTGTTTCACTTATGAGCATTAATCGTAGGTACTCATCTTCAGTCATTCATTAAATTGAATCAAGTGTTCAAAGCATGCACCTTAAACGTTGAAGTTGGGAAAAAATAACTCAAAATTTTCAATCTTCGCATTTAAAACAGCCACTATTTTGTTTTGCGATTGCTGATACCACTAGCTGAACCGATTCTCAAAGATATACATGACACCTATCATTCCTGTAATTTTCATGGAAATCCTAGCAAAACTGTAGTGTCTGAGTCGGTAAAAAGCGCATATTGTTCCATGGCCATATGTTGCCATAGTAATAAATGCAGCGCATATTGTTCCATAGTAATACAGGAAAATTCAAACCACTATAACTTTGCTAAATACGATTCAATCTTTATGAAACTTTCAGGATAGAGACATCTACGTACTGAATTTCATTAAATTTAAGGGTACCGTTAAGATTTTATTCAAGAAAACATAAAATAGATAAATCATACTATTACTAACAAAGTTGAGTGAATTGCAACTTCTCACGTATTTGTTGTTGTTGTACTCACCAAGGCCTACATTCCTGATTTTTTTCAGATTTTTCGGATCACAGGTGTTCAATCGCGAGAGGGGGGACACAAATTTTTCGTGTATTTCCCCTCCCTGTGCGTCCTTCGAAGCAAACTTTGCCAAACTAAGACCTGTTTTGAAAAGTTCTCATCAAGACCTTTCATTTGATATCCATATCGGTTACCTTCAATGAAATTTTTTTGGGTGGTCATTCCCCTATATGGGGAGACCCCCCTTAAATACCTTATAAAATTTTTTTGTAGTTGAATTTTGAAGAGATCACCATTTCACACCTACACACAAAATTTGATGTTTCTAGCTTAAGTAGTTTCCGAGAAAAACTGCTGTGACACACGGACGGACGGACGGACAGACGGACAGACTGGTCGCGAAACTAGTAGGGTTTTGTAAAATTATTTTACAAAACCCTAAAAAGGACGATCCTTCTTATCAAAAAATCTATTATGTGTGCTCTTAGCTCTACATTCCTTCAAAGGAACGCAAGCAGAACTACAAGATCTAGTCGAAATCACTCCATTCACTACTAACCCAGGAATCTACTTCAAGGAAGTGGGATCAATGCACCTAACACATTAAAGCTGGAAGAATATGTCCTATTACGTCTTATTCGACTACTGGATGGAATATGAGAGAATAACTAAATAAATTCAAAACCTGATGGGACTTTGTTGAACACAAGAAAGGCTACTTAACGTTACGAGATTCTGTAAATCTATCCTAGTATAGGGTTAGCCATTTTACGCGTGGGAAAGTAAAGCTGAAGAAAACACATAAAATATTCAGATGGAAACAAAATTTTTCAATTAATATAAAAAATTAATAATATAAGACTGAACCTTGCCATTATACGTGAAACACAACATCATTCAAATGTTCTCCACGGGACCTCTTACAGGTCTCAATCCTTTTGAGGTAATTTCCAATGACTTTTCGGCACATTTCCGACAATGTCTCGACCATAACTTCACGAATATTGGTTTTCGATTGCTCAAGATTTTGAGGGTTGTTCGCGTAAATACGATCTTTCGCATAGCCCCATACAAAGAAATCCAAAGGTGTTAGGTCACAGGATCTTGCGGGCCAATTGACATCACTCAATCTCGAAATTACGCGTCCTGGAAATTTCTCTTGCAAAAGTGCTCAATAAGCCTGTGTTGTGTGGCTTGTGGCTCCGTCCTGTTGAAACCACATGTTGTCCAGATCATAATCTTCAATTTCTCTCCAAAAATAATCGGTTAACATCCGTCCATAGTGGTCAGAATTAACTGTAATGGCTCTTCCTTGATCGTTTTCAAAAAGATACGGGCCAATAACACCAACAGACCATAATGCACACCAAACGGTCACTTTTTCCAGATTTAAAGGCCTTTCTGTGATCACCTGAGGATTTTGAGAGCCCCACATGCAGCGATTCTGTTTATTTACGTAACCACTGAGTGAAAAATGAGCCTCATCACCAAAGAAAATTTTGTTCGAAAAATCGTTATCTATGGCTTGTTGTTCAATCACCCAATTCGCATACATTCTGCGTTGTGTATGGTCTTGAGGCTTAAGTTCTTGATTGAGTTGGATTTTGTATGGATGGAGATGCATATCCAAATGCAAAATCCGCCTCAATGAGCCGTAAGACAAGCCCAAATGTTGAGCGCGTCGAGGAATCGACAGATTCGGGTCTTCCTCCACACTTTTAGCAACGACAGCGATATTTTCAGCAGAACGAATGTTGAGATGATGCACAGGCCTTGCAATATCAATAACCGATCCAGTCTCTTCAAATTTTCTCACTGTGTTCGAAATTATTTGCTGTGTAGGTCGATTATGTCGACCGTAATCGGCTCGTAAAGCCCTAGACGTTGATGCAGCAGAATCACCATTTTTATAATAAAATTTAGTAATTTTAACGCATTCTTCGACTGTTGAACGATCCTTATTTCTAAATGGCAACCTTTCAACTAAAAAACCACGCTTTGAATGACACTTTTGACAAATGTCAAATCGCAGGGTTATACTTTTCCAACCACGAAATGGGTAACCCTGTACAACTTTATCACATTCAACACGAAATTCAAAAAAAAAAGAACGAACCCCTGTATCAGCACCCAATTGAGTAGAGCAGGAAGAAAAGATCTTCTCTTAACATCTTTGGCTCCGTAGTTCATTCTATGTTTGGTATCCTTAATGATGAATTTGCTCAAAAGTATGAAAAAGAAATACGAAGAACTTATACAAACAAAAAGTGCCTACTACAATTATTTAAGAATGAAAGTAGCATAATAAAAATCATCCTATATTTTCAAAAAAACTACATATGACATTCAATGGCAAATTCATTTAATTGAATCACAAATAGAACATTAAATAAGTATCATAAGAAAAATTGGAGGAATCAACCAAATTTTCAGCGTGATTGCACTTCAGACCATTCTCATGATTAATCATCTTCAAAGCACATAAAAACATTCTTCTTCATTCTTCTTAGTGCGGGAGAATTGGAAAAACAGATCAAAATAATGAGAGAACACCTGCTACTGGACCAAGGGTTGCCTGTACCAAAAAACTCATGATTAAAGCTATACAACTTACCTAGAATGCAAACCAGAATGACCAGTAAGAATATTTTATTCGATATTCGAATACCATTAATATCATCTAAATATTGTCAACTGCTCAAAACTTTACCCAATTTTTTACAAAAACAGAAAACTCCATTGTTCAATTTCAACCTTCATCCAATTATCGCACAGTTACCTTACAGCAAGACACTTACTACCGGTTATCTGATTCTGAAAAAAAAACAAATAACAACAATTGGAAGCACATTCAATCATCTACATCCAAAGCCATCCTCTATACACATTACAGTCTGACGTTAGTAGGTGCGAGAAGTCCTTGGTAACTCACCCAAGCGGAATCTTATCACCATGCCATATAAAAAAACTTGCAACACCCACCGAGAATTATTGGGTCCGCTCTAGTAGGATATTTTCAGTCCTAAGAATCATAACATTGGAATTTGTTTGCCAGCATATAATATACACCAAGCAAAGTAACAGCACCACAATTAAAAAATTACCAGTAAACTGCATCATTAATAAGCACGCAATGATAATCACTAGCCACACTCAATTCATCAACAAAACGAGTTTCTCATTTGTACCACTAAATGAGCTTGCCAAGTAAAATGCCGGTAAACAGGAGCACTCCTGAAATCCAGCGTTCTTTGGGGGGCGCTGCCCCAATGAATCGGAGAATATAGGGTGCACCGTAAGGTTCCCTACTTGGATTACAGGTAACGATCCTGACTGAATCAGGAGTACGTTTTGGACGACGAACTGGAATTGATGCCTCGGGCTGACGGATATGATGGTTTGAACATAGTTGCCTTTTACGCTACCACTGAGGCGACAGCAAACAGCTCCAATTCAACCGTCATACTGTCTCCGTCCCAGTAAAACCTTAGCAGGCCTCGGAGAACGTTCGAAGTTTGCATCATTGGGTTGGTGGTGTAGGTTCGGTTGAGAGGGACTTCGGATTAACGCTGGTCGGGCTGTGAGCAATTGTCCCCATAAGGACTTGTGCCAACCCTCACTTGACCTCCCTTCTCTGCAAAGGTAACCATGAGACCAAAAAGATGACTCCACATAAATGGAGATAGCGGCTCCGAGGGGGGACCCAGTAAAACTGGAGCAAAGAGGAAGATTTAAAAAATCCAAAAAAAAGAAAGCAAAAACAACAACGATGACGACGCAACCAGCGGTTGCAGCCACGATTTTAACAGTGAATCGGGAGCGGTACTAATAATTAAACAAGTTGGGTAAACAGACCTACGCTCATGTCAGAAGGGTTTTGTATTCAATTTACAAAATGCAGTCACCAGATCGAATCAAATCAAGAAACATGTCAAAGACGATTTTATTGGAGGAAATAGGAAATACGAAGATCATACTATTTTTAACAAAGTTGAACGAATTTCGACTTCTGAGGTTTTTGTTTTGTTATACTCATAAATATCTCCCTTGATAATTATTTCAGATGTCCATCCGCGAGGGAGGAAGCACAATTTGTTCGAATCCTAGAATGGTTACAAAACCCTTTTGCTAGGAGCTCCCTCCCGCCTTCTTGACTTGTTTCACTCATGAGCATCAATTGTAGGTACTCATTTTCAGTCATTCATTAAATTGAATCAAGTGTTCAAAGCATGCACCTTAAACGTTGAAATTGGGAAAAATAACTCAAAATTATTCAATCTTCGCATTTAAAACAGCCACTATTTGGTTTTACGATTACTGATACCACTAGCTGAACCGATTCTCAAAGACATACATGACACCTATCATTCCTGAAATTTTCATGCAAATCCGAGCAAGACTGTAGTGTCTGAGTCGGTAAAAAGCGCATGTTGTTCCATAGCCATACGAGGTGTGTTCAAAAAGTATCGCGAATTTTGAATTTTCGCGGGTTACGTATATTCGAATTTCGATTTTTTTGTGGCGTTATGTTGGTACTCATGTCTGTCACTTATGCCGACAAGCTCGGCCATTTTGAATGTTCACTTGATTGGTGATAGCTGCTTTACTTGCACGTGTTTTCAATCGTCTTCGATTTTTACTCATTCAAAAAAATGGATCAAAGAACGTGTATCAAATTTTGTGTGAAAAACGAAATTAAGTGCGCGGATGCATTCCGAATGTTGACTGTGGCATACGGAGAAGCTACCTTGGACCGAAGCAACGTTTATCGGTGGTACAAAATGTTTTTAGAAGGCCGAGAAGTTGTGAACGACGAAGAGCGTGCCGGACGCCCGAGCACTTCAACAACAGACGAAAAAATTAATGAAGTGGAGAAAATGGTATTGGCCAATCGTCGAATCACCGTTAGAGAAGTTGCTGAGGACCTGAACATATCGATTGGCTCGTGCCATTCGATTTTTATCAACGATTTGGGCATGAGACGGGTCGCCGCGAAATTCGTACCAAAATTGCTCAATTGCGACCAAAAACAGCAACGCATGAACATTGCTAATGAGATGTTAAACTCTGTCCGCGACGAACCAAATTTGCTCCAGAGGGTCATAACTGGTGACAAATCGTGGGTTTATGGTTATGACGTGGAAACCAAAGCTCAATCATCTCAATGGAAGCTGCCGCATGAACAAAGACCGAAAAAAGCGCGCCAAGTTCGGTCGAATGTGAAAGTTTTGCTGACAGTTTTCTGCGATTGCAGGGGCGTGGTGCATCATGAGTTCTTGCCACAGGGAAGAACGGTCAATAAGGAATATTACCTGCAAGTTATGCGCAATTTGCGCGAAGCAATCTGCCAGAAACGCCCGGATTTGTGGGAGAACAAAAATTGGCTTTTGCACCACGATAACGCCCCTGCTCACACATTGTTGCTTGTGCGCGACTTTTTGGCCAAAAACAACACACTAATGATGCCGCAGCCACCGTATTCCCCAGATCTGGCCCCCTGTGACTTTTTCTTGTTTCCTAAACTGAAGAGGCCCATGAAAGGACGACGTTACGCTACGCTTGGCGAGATAAAGACGGCATCGAAGGAGGAGCTGAACAAGATTAAAATAAATGATTTTTTGAAGTGCTTCAAAGATTGGAAAAACCGTTGGCACAAGTGTATAATATCTCAAGGGGATTACTTTGAAGGGGACAAAATAGATATTCATGAATAAATAAATAATTTTTGAAAAAAAACAAAATTCGCGATATTTTTTGAACACACCTCGTATGTTGCCATAGTAATAAATACAGCGCATATTGTTCCATAGTAACATAGGAAAATTCAAACCGCTATAACTTTGCTAAATATGATTCAATCTTTATGAAACTTTCAGGATAGATTAATCTTATAAAGAGACATCTACGTTCTAAATTTCATAGAATTTAAGGGTACCGTTAAGATTTTATTCAAGAAAACATAAAATCGATAAATCATACTATTACTAACAAAGTTGAGTGAATTGTGACTTCTCATGTATTTGTTGTTGTTGTACTCACCAAGACCTACATTCCTGATTTTTTTCAGATTTTTCGGATCACAGGTGTCCAATCGCGAGGGGGGGGGACACAAATTTTTCGTGTATTTCCCCTCCCTGTGCGCCCCTCGAAGCAAACTTTGCCAAACTAAGACCTGTTTTGAAAAGTTCTCATCAAGACCTTTCATTTGATACCCATATCGGCTACCTTCAAAGTAATTTTTTTTTCGGGGGTCACTCCCCTATATGGGGAGACCCCCCTTAAATACCTTACTTAATTGAACTTTGAAGAGATCACCACTTTACACCTACATACAAAATTTGATGTTTCTAGCTTAAGTAGTTTCCGAGAAAAACTGCTGTGACACACGGACGGACGGACGGACGGACGGACAGACAGACGGACAGACGGACAGACAGGACGCGATTTTAGAAGGGTTTTGTAAAATTATTTTACAAAACCCTAAAAAACGACGATGAATACAATGAGAATGAAGACGGATGAAAAACGGAGATTAGCAGACAGTCTTGTCGGACTGAGATTCCTGTGGGCTTTCGGTGCAGCAAAAAATGATGCAAATGCCAGGCCAACCTAAAAGGGAAGAGCGAGAAACTCTGCAGGACGCGTCAGATCTTCGAACAGTGGGGGGAATAGAAGGAACATCAAGAATTTGATGGTTACTGCTGTGATCGCTATCGAAGCAAGGGACGTAAATCTCAACAAAGAGATTACAGTAGGAGACAACAGGAGCAAACAGACAAATAAAGCTCCGTTGTGCAATTTCATCGCTACCGTCAGAAATTCTGGCGGAAGTATTGCACTCGAAAATGGAGGCCGATCACCTCACTCAAGAAAAGTGGTCCCAAAGTACAATTGCCGCCCAGCAAAAAGAAGAAGAAAGGGTAATCTGAAAAGCGGGAGATGTTCTAAAAAGAATAAAATCTGTATGCGATTCTCCAAAAAGGAATAAAGATTGGGCTCTTTAAACTACAGGAGCTCCTAGACCATAAAGAGCGTTATTGATGGAGCTGTTAAATACCAAAGAGGACCAAAAGGCCCAAAAGAAGACGAAGGCTAGAGAAACGTTGAGGGCTAAGCCTAAAGGGCAACCGCAGATAGCTCCAAGAATGACATCTAGCCCAATCAAAGGTGATTGGAATGAAAGTAGGAAAGAAGAGGCGCTTTATGGGCGTAGAACGCCAAATCAGGGGTTCAAGACAATGCTGACAAGTGTAGCGAGGAAAGCTGCAAAGAACCTCTTTAAAAAATGTCAGAAAATAAAGTTCGCACAGACGCGCAACAAGAAACAAGTTGGGTAGACAGACCTATGCTCATGTCCAAATGGTTTTGTACTCAACTTACAAAATGCAGTAATCAGCAACGAATAAAATCAAGAAACATGTCAAAGACGATTTTATTTAAGAAAATGTGAAATTCGAGGATCATACTATTATTAACAAAGTTGAAAGGATTGAGACTTCTGAGGTATTTGTTTTACTTATACCCATAGATATCTCCCTTGATAATTTTTCCAGATTTTTTAGAAACACCTTTTTCATGCATTCCCCACCCCCCTGTGCCCCCACTGAAGCAAAAACGGTCAGTTCAAGAACTGTTTTGAAAAGCTCTCATAGAGAACTTTCAGTTGATATTCATATCGGCTACCTTTCATGAAATTTTTTCAGGGCTCACTCCTCTGGACTGTAATCATCGATTCATGGCCTATTTTTTCGAATCCTAGAATGGTTACAAAGCCCTTTTGCTAGGAGCTCTCTCCTGCCTCTTCGACTTGTTTCAATTGTATGTACTCATTTTCATGATACCTATCATTCCTGAAATTTTCATGCAAATCCTAGCAAAGCTGTAGTGTCTAAATCGATAAAAAGCGCATATGGCTCGGTAGCCATATGTTTCCATAGTAATACAGGGCATATTGTTCCATAGTAATACAGGAAAATTCAAATCACTATAACTTCATTAAATATTATTCGATCTTTATGAAACTTTCAGAAAAGATCAATCTTATAAATAGTCACCTGTTTACTAAATTTTATTGAATTTAAGGGGACCGTTTAGATTTTATTTAAGAAAACATAAAAACGATAAATCATACTATTATTAACAAAGTTGAGTGAATTTCGACTTCTCATGTATTTGTTGTTGTTGTACTCATTAAGGCCTACATTCACGATTTTTTTCAGATTTTTCGGATGGAAGGTTTCCAATCGCGAGGGGGTACGCGAGAAGTTCGTACATTTCCCCTTCCTCTGCCCCCCTCGGTACACAGAAGGCAATTTTAAGACTTGTTTTGAAGAGATCTCATTGAGACCTTTCCAATGAAACCCTACTCGACTACCAATGGTGAAAATTTTTTTTTGAGGGGTCACCTCTCTATACGGGAAGACCGCCCTTAAACCCCTTTGAAAAATTTTTCCACCCTTGAACTTTTAAGAGGTCACCACTTCTGACCTTTCCACAAAGTTTCATGGCTGTAGCCTCTATAGTTTCGGAGAAAAAGTGTTGTGACATACAGACGGACGGACGGACGGACAGACGGACAGACGGACACAGGTCGTGATTGCAATAGGGTTTTGTATTTTAGTACAAAACCCTAAAAAGACCTGAGACGAAACAGGAAAGAAAGAAGTCCCGACGACAACAGGCGCTGCTCGTAAAAGCAAGGTGGCCAATCCTACGAAAAATAATGCGTAACATCTGGGGAAATGTAAGGTCCAGAGACACAAGCACTGCCATTAAAGCAGTATGACCAACACGGTTGGGCCACATACTGGTCAATTTGAAGCAGAGGCCGACAATAAAGAAACATTTTGCAACGCAGAAAAGAAAATTCTTGGCTGAAGCGCAATTATAGTCTTGCTGGGGCTGATGGCAACGATCGAAATAAGAGACACTGACTACATCATGGACCTGGCTGAGGTCGAACAGAACATCAGAAGGGAGTTCCGTAGCATGGACAGGATCAAAGCGAGGCTGACACCAGAGAACCAAAGGGGACAACGCATGGCCATCATTGACTTGATAAAAAAGGACGCTGAACCATTTTTGAACAAGAGAAAAGTAAGGATAGGGCTGGTTGTCTGCAAGATGTTTCAAATGCGTTGGCTATGGTTAAACTGCACAAGTATGCAATGGACCCGATAGGAGTTCCCTATATTACAAATGCGGTGAAATGGGACATAAAGGAAAAGGGTGTAAAAACGAGGCACACGAATTCTTTGTAAGAATGCCAATCCAAGACTAGACCTTGAGCTCGTCTTGGGATCGAGTTTTCCAAGAAGCCCTAGCCAAGGCAAAATCAGAACTTCGATAACCCGCATCCTGCAGCTAAACCTACACAGCAGTTCAACCGCCCAAAATCTGCTTGAGCACTTTGTGAGAGACATGAAAGGCGACTTCATACTGCTGAGTGAGCAACACCATGATAAAAGCTCAGAATCATGGTATCCTGATGAAACTGGTACTACCGCCATCTGGGGTCAAAACAGTGATTTCGAGGTGGATGGCCGTGGACGGAGGGTGATTTTGTGTGGGTTCGGTGCTCAGGGACCAGCTTCTTTAGTGTGAACCTAATGACGAACGAATCGATATAATCTTTTCAAGCCAAGCTTAGTGCTTTGGAAGGCGCTGTCTCGAATGCAGATAGTATCATGCTCATTCGGGGCGACTTCAACGTTAAAGCAATCGAATGTGGCATGCCCAAAATGAGATTCACGGGGAAAATGAATCCTAGAAATGACGACCAGGATGGCGCTCGTCACAATAAACGCCGGGAAAATGCCAACTTTCCGCCGTATTAGCTGTGAAAGACCGCATATGACATTTGCCTCGGAGTCCTTAGTATGAAGGATACACAATTGGTAGGTATTGCAGGAGTACTCAGCCAGTTATCATCAGTGCATTCTGCTTGAGATCAGTGATGCTGTCTCCCAACGTTCGTGCTCTAGACTTTCCACAATTGGATGGAACATTGGAAGGATGGACGTTGCAAGAGTCATCGCTGTGCTCACAGCAGGTGCCCCGCTGCAGGAAGATTCGCAGGGGACGATATAATATGTGGTGAGCTCAACTGTGAGCATCATCACGAATACTTGATCACTTCTATGCCCCGTCGAAAACCCCGTCATGCCAAGCCCCCAGTGTACTGGTGGTCAATTGAAATCATTGAAAAGCGAAGAGCGTGCCACAAGCTTTGGCGTGAGGCTCAACGGGCAAAGGACCGTGAAGGGGCATGTAACCGAGTTGCAGCATACAAGTGGGCCAGGAAATTCTTTTGCGAATTGATTGACAACAGCAAGGCTCGCTGCTGTCAAGATCTAATGGACGATATGAACAAGGATCCGATGGGCCTTGGCTACACGCTTGTTATGCAGAAGTTTGGTGCCATACGAAAGCCTTGCATAGATGATGCGGAAAAAAATGGATGAGAAAGTGCATCCATCCGGTCCGTTTTGACGCTGTCAATGGTACAACAGCAGTCAAGTGTCCACTTTTCACACAGCTAGAACCAGAAGAGGCAGTCCTTTCACCGAAAGTGAGGAAGGCTCCAGGTCCAGTCAGTGTTACAGCTGGAGAGCACATTGAGCACTTACAAGAAGGACTTTTCCCGTCTCGTAGGCAGAGGGAGAGGAACCCTGGATCACCGTCTACATACCGCCCGTTTTGGATGCTAGACGCTGCTGGGAAAGTGCTAGAGAAACTCATCAATGGAAGACCCACTGACGTGATTCGTGCTGCTTGGGACCTACCTCCTCGGCATTATAACCCTAGATCAGAACCATTGATGCGATTGCAAAGGTAGTCAGTGTGGTCCAAAAGGCAGAGGTACATAGTCGGGCTAAGCGACGGATCATCCTGTTGGCGACACTTGACGTTAGGAGTGCCTTCAAATCCGTTAGATGGGTAGACATTCTGGATACGCTGGAAAATCCTTTTAATGTTCCAGAATATCTAGTGCAACTTCTGAGGGACTATCTGAAGGAATGAACCCTACTTTATTACACGACACAGGGCCAACGAATGATGGAAGTCCATCGGATTTTGCTCAGGGATCTATTCTTGGTCTGGACCTGTCGAACGTGTCTTATGATGGGCTACTGAGACTGGAGATACCAGATGATTCACGCTTGATTGGCTATGCAGATGATGGTGTGGCTCTTATCGCTGGACCCACCATTGAACACACACATCTTCGCTAGGTATGATAATGCGCCAAGTGAGAGACTGGATGATTGCTCGCGGGCTCAGTTTAGCACAGGAGAAAACCGAAGTAGTCATCTTGACAAAAAAAAGATCCCCTAAAGTAAGTATGAACTGTGTTGTAGACATATTAATCGAATTGAAGGCAGCGGTGAGGTAATTGGGACCTCTGATCGACTTAAAGATGAGTTTTTCTGTTCATATCAGGGCAACGGCTGAGAAGGCTGCTTCGGGAGTATCAGCTCTGAGTCGACTTACGGCCAACGTTGGAGAACCCAGCTCATCAAAAAGATGCCTCTTGATGAGTGCTGTAGAGTCAGTTCTACTGTACGGAGCGAAAAATATGGGGCGACGCTTTCAGTAAGGAAGTATACTGAAAAAGCCTGGCACAGATACAGAGAAGAGGAGCAATGAGGATTGCATCTTCGTATCCGATAATCTCTGATTCAATAGTGAGAGTTATTGCAGGCATGATACCTGTTGCCCTCCTTGCTAGAGAGCACAGCACTATTTACCTGCGTCAAAACGTGGGCGCGAGGGACACGGTAGTCGGCGAGGAGAGATAGCACTCACTCAACGATTGGCAGCAGTCTTGAGTGAATTTCACGAAGGGAATATAGACTACAAACCTCGTCCAGGATGTGAGACCGTGATTAAATCGAAGGCATGGTCAGACTGACTTCTATCTGACCCAGCGTTTGAGCGGCCAGGGTATTTTTAGTCTTACCTGCAAAAGACTAGTCAGCCACGGTCCCCGGTCGTCGGTTTTGCCCAGAAGAGGAAGACAAGGCCACCACATATTTTTGCGCGCACAAAATGGAGCAAGCTGCGAAAAGAACTCTACAGGGAGACGGGGGAACTCACATCAGATAGTATAGTTGCGGTGATGCTCAAATCGCTTGACAAATGGAACCAGGTGGCACATTATGTTCGGGCAGTCCTAAAAGAAAAAAGGGACTGTTGGGGATGGGGGTCTCTTACTTGGCAATTCCTTTCCACTCTCCCCTCCTGCTAGAAGAGAGATCCCCCAGCTCTAAGGCACTTCACGGTGTAACACCTGGACGGAAGTAATGTGTCAAACGGTTCCAGGCTGGGTTCTCGGGTCGACAGGGGATGTGTTTTGTGGGTAGTCCAGTTGCTTTTGAGCATGAGAGTCCCACACTCTGTGTGCAAATGACATTCATCTCCCAACCACAAAAAAAAACTACTCTTTTGTTACGACGGATCTTTTGAAAGAAGACTCCGACTCTACCTGGACTATTGACTCGAACCAAATCGAGTAACTTCGAGAAAAACTCAAGGAAGAACTTTCTGCAGACCTCCCTAAACGTCTTTCATCTCATGTTAGCCACAGTTATGCCATCAATTACATCACCTTAGCAATCGTGCTCATAGCATTCATTTCTTACGTCCAGAAAAGATTCTGCATCAAAATCAAAAATAAAAGCGCAGCAGTTGAAATCTTCTCACGAAAATTCAAGATAGCGGAAGATGTTAAATCATAGGTTCAAATAGTATAACAATTTCCAAATTGCTTCGAGTGTGAAGATTATTTGTTGCGCATGCAATACTGGCTGTTTGCAGGTATCAAGTCAATCACCTAAATTACACGTGCAAGCAATTTGGAAATGGTAAGTAAGCAAAATTTTACAATAAATGTATTTGATTGTTAACTTAAATTGTCATTAAAGGACTGATTGAATTATGTAGATAAAAGTTGTCTTTGATCAAATCAGCTTAGTTTAAACAGAGCCTTCATCTCCTCACCATAAAAAAAAAAAAAACCTTTTTGAATCTCCGGACATTTAGCAGCAAAATAATATAGTAATATAATATTTATTCAAAGAAATCTGGTGAATTTTTTTCCACGAAAACTAATTTCACTTGCTCCTTATTTGCTAGGCATTGGACTATAATTTAATTGAGAAGAAACCTTACCGAGGAGTATTGACAATTTTTGCATATAAAGCACTTGCCAATGAGTCGCAACTCAATTCAACAGATTTAGAAACAGTTCGATTCGTTGCTTGGTGTGTTAAATTGGTAAGTAGCATTTCCACATATGGATAACCTTCAATAGCAAAGTTACATTTGATTATCATTTGCTCTTGTAGCAAGAAGCAGCAGTTTATGCCTCGGACGATGTTACGGATGAAACAACTGTGCGGTTAGGAGCCCCTACATGGCATTGCTTACCGGAGGTCAAAAATCAGTTTACGAATGACTATATCTTGTTCGAATCGGTTTTGTTTTCACTCCTTGCAGAACGTATTGGTACCAAAGAGTTTTACTCAGCCGTTCTAACTACATTTGCTGAGGTAAGATCAATTGAAAAGTATTTCAAATGATATCCAGTCTCTAGCGGAATACATTTTTAGGACGGAATTAGCACATTCCTTGGACAGACCACTGATTATGTACTAACCCAGCAAAGCATCGTCAAGCACACAAAAAAGATGTACGACCATGCAACTTATTTGAAGACATGTGGATATGGTTGTTTTCAGCCTTTTAGAATCGCTTTAAATCTCGTCAGGTATGAAAATCATATTCTTTTTAAATTTCAAACAAAATAGCATTCCAGCTTAAAAATTCGTTGGAGTCTACTACGAAAGCATTTTTTTTTTATCTTCAGATGTTCTTAACACTGGAAAAAATTCTACACCGCAGCCACAGGCTTATAGGTAAATTTGTCGAGAGGAATTCACTTACTACAGAGAATCTTACATACATATACTCGTATATGAAGAAAATATATTTTTCTTAGTTCAATTCTCCAGTTAAAATAATCATAGTAATATGAAACTAACTGAAACCAAAACTAAATGACACATCAATGTACGGGAGAAGTGGCATATACAAACTGACATCCAAGGACAGTGACATGTTATATATAGGAAGGACAACACGGAAACTAACGACAAGATATAAAGAGCACTCAGATCTTTCTTACACAACAGGGTAGACTCCAACTATGCGACGCATCTACAAAAATCACGCACACGAGCCTGACGTTATGACAAACTCTATGGCATTGCTACATGAACAAAGCAAAGGACCGAGACTTGACATCCTAGAAAGGCTTGAAATATATTGTCGCGTGTTATAGTTCGCGGCTGAAAACTTTAATGTTCCAGGAAAGTGAAAACGCACTGCCTTTTAAATTAAGTGAAAAGAGTTTATTTACTAAGAGTGCAGAATAATTAACTACTATTTCGTGTATATTTGCGAATATTCTGACGAGAACTACCTGGAATATCCAGGCAATTCTGAATACCCGCAGTGACGTCACTTTCAGATATTGATCATGGATCTACTTGGTCGATTTTTGTGCTTTCGAGTACATTCGTTTATTGATCATGATGTTATTAATAGTTGCGACAACAATTGCAATAGTAGCTCGCAGAATTGTTGGGCATGTAACAATATAAACATAGAAAATCTGTCAGTAACATTATCAACAAAAACTTATTACAAACTATGACGCAATTTTTTTCAGTACGACGAAAATGGAAACGAGATGAAACCGAACAATCGGCCATCCAACGGACCAAAAAAAAAACGTAATATCACTTTACTAGACCTAATTTAGTACTTACGTGCTTGACCCATCCTACACGTATATATAGTCATTTCCTTCCAAACATCCTTTAGACACTGAAGATGACTCGAAGGAATTGAAACGCGTCCCGACGGCCCAACGGCTTTTCAAAAAAAAATTTAATATTTGTTTAACTTTGCTTGAAATATGTTTAGTGAAAATATTTGTTAATATAATTCAAGTATAGTTTTGCGTCGCATCATAATTGTTAACATGTAACGTCATTTCCGTTTTATTAATTGGTGTAATTCATCATCTGAAAAATCTTATAAAATGATATTATTGTTAAATTTGAGTTCGAAGTGACAGCATCAGAGGTCGGAAAAGCATTTATATTTCTTAATTTCCGTTTCAAAGCAAAATGTTAAAGGCTAAATCTTACCTGCGGAGTACCAAGATCACACATTGCTACAAGAAACAAAGCGGGATAAAAGAATAAACAAGTTGGGTAGACAGACCTATGCTCATGTCAGAAGGGTTTTGTACTCAACTTACAAAATGCAGTAACCAGCAACGAATGAAATCAAGAAACATATAAAAGGCGATTTTATTGGAGAAACTGTGAAATTCGAGGATCATACTATTATTAGCAAAGCTGAACGAGTTTTGACTTCTGAGGTATTTGTTATTGTTATACCTACAAATATCTCCCTTGATAATTTTTTCAGATTTTTTAAATCACAGGTCCATTCGCGAGGGAGGAAACACATTTTCCATGTATTTCCCTTTGAAAAATTTTTCCATCCTTGAACTTTCAAGAAGTCACCACTTCTGACCTTTCTACAAAGTTTCATGGCTGTAGCCTCTATAGTCTCGACCAGGTATGTTGCGGATCCAGAATTTTTGACATCCGCAGATGCGGATGCGAATGCGAATATTTTCGGATGCACATCAGCGGATGCCGATGTGGATGTTGATGGTTTTTAAGAAAAATTTAATTTAGGATTGAAAATATCACTTGTAATAGTTATTTCTTTATTATGAAATGATGATGGAGTTTTTGTTTATTTTGTTATAAAATATCTAATAACGGAATTCAAAAATTGGTGCATTATGTTTGATAAAAAGTAAAGTTGCTGCCTTTTGAGACTCCAACCTGTTTCGCAGAGGTTCGTAGATAAGCCCCGCACCACTAAATAATTGTTCACTTGGAACACTTGCTGGCGGAGGTGACAAATATCTCCGTGCTATAGCTGATAGCATCTTAAATTCGCTTCGATTTATGCTCCACCAGTCAAGAGGATTTTTAGATACAGCTGCTCTTTTTTTATTTCGAAACAAAACCAATTCCTTTTTGTGAAGCGCAACTGGGTCATTGATATCAAATGTTTCTTCGTCATCGTTGTCGTCACTTGAGGAATCCAGCATCATAGCCAAGTCACTTTGAAGGCAAGATTTATCAGGAAAGGATAGTCTCGGCTGCTGTGTATGTGTAGTTTGTTCGGGAGATTCTCTGGTCCTGCTCCTCTTAGCTTGCTTGGAACTCGAACAATCTGTATTAATATGATGGAGGATTTCGATCTGTAAAATTTTATCTTTTATCTTTGCCTCTGTTGCTGGTTTGAAAAGCTTATGCTTGTACCGAGAATCTAGATAAGAGGATATTGCAAATAAATGGTTCTCTTCCAAGCCAGAAAACTTGGCACAAATTTCTGTTTTCAGTGTTATAATTGCATGTTGAATTGCGTAAAAATATTCCCATCTTGACAAAAAGTCATTGAGTTTCTTTATGAGCATTTGAATTATTGGAATAACTGATGATATAAGGGTTTGAGAGCTGCTTAGTTCCCGTGTGGCCTCCTCAAAAGGTTTCCAATCTTCTGGCGTGATGGGATCAATGTTAATGCTGTGCTCATTAAAGTAAAGGCTTAATGCGTCTTTCACCCTTATAAATCGCTCGAGCATATAAAATAAACTATTCCATCGCGTTACACAATCTTGAAAAATTTTAAGGTTGGGTTGATTCAGTCGGTCTTGGACCTTTTGCAGCTGTTTTTGAGCAATCGTTGAATGGTTGAAGTGAGCGGAAATTCTTTTGCACTTTTGCTTGATATTTTTTATATTTTCTTGAGATAGCAAGCAACTGCGAATAGCTAATTGCATTTTATGAACAGTACAATCGATGTCGTTCAATGCCGCTAATTTCGTTGCTCTTTTCATATTAGAGCCTTCGTCACGAACAATGCAATGTACTCGCTTTTTAGGAATATTCCACTCCAGCAGCATTTTTTCGAATTTTTCAGCGATTATATCACCAGTATGGCGGTCGTCAAAAGTCTGGCAATTCAGGGCAATTGACACTCGCTTAAAGTGTTCTGATATTCCGTGGCCAGTCAAACTAAGCAAAGAACCACTAGAACTTGGATCCATCCAAATATCGCTCGTAAATGACATGAAATCGAAATTTTTAATTAATTCTTTCAATTTACTAGCTACTTTTCCATAGAGCACACAAAATCAGTAAAAAAATTGCGCCCTCTCAGGTTGTATTTCGGTACTATTTCTTGTAGCAACCTTCGGAATCCTATGCCTTCCACGAAGTTAAAGGGCAAATTTCGCAGGGCAATCATTTCGCCTATTAGTTTGTCTATTTTTGTGATGTTGTATTGCTATAATCCCATTTATTTTCTCTTTGAACTGCCTCCTCAAGAGAAAGTTGTTTTTTTGCCTTCTGAAGAAAAGAAGGACCATAATCTGGAAAAAATGATTAAACAAATATATCATAACTTGTTTTGGAAAGGGAAATGCAGTGCCTGAATTGATGAAAGATATTGCTGTTATTTGAAAAATTCAAATGGATATAACTTCCGCAAATATCCTTTAATGTTCATGTAACTACTGTATGGCTTCTCAAATGTAAAGTTTCATTGAAATTAAGTTTACCTATACGATTTTAATGGGGAAAATGTAAAACTGATAACTGCTATTTTAAGATCTGAATCGAAAGATCATATCAAGGCCTTTCATTTGACACCCAACGCAACTATCTTTGACAAAAAAATGTTTGGGGATCGGACTCTTGTATGAGGAGACCCCCCAAAATCATTAGATTTTTTCCACACAGGGAACTTTCATTATCCAGAAACTCATGACCTGTTCACAAAATTTGGTGGCTTTAGCTTCTCCAGTTTCTGAGAAAAGCTGCTGTGACGCATTGACGGACGGACGGCCAGACAGGTTTCTATAGGGATATCGTAAAATTTTTCTTTTACAAAACCCTAAAAATGACTTCAAAATGACTATGTGCAGAAAAGTAAAATCTCAAAGGCATTTGCATTACAAATGCAAGAAATGGACGTAATAACACAGTTGTATTGGTTTTGTTTTCTGAACATAGAAAGTTTTCTCTCATAAAAATTGTATTAAAACTGAATAAACCAAATTTCACCTAATTCTTGTTCTTTTTCCAGCAATTTTTTATCATTCGAACTTTGTTGAAACAGCTTAAATTGTTCGGGATGCATCGATTTCAAATGATTTTTCAAAGATGTCGTTGTACGGCCCTTACGAAAATACGTTTTGAAACATATTTTGCACTTCGATTTGTCTCGATCTTGATTGTCTGGCTTAAAGTAAGCCAAATTTTCACTTCGCGTTGTTGGCGACATTCTGAACTAAACAAATTTTCACGAAGATGAAAAACTTCAATCGCCAATGACGAGATACACAACTTAATACGCGTAATACGTCTAAATTCCTACACGAACCAAACTTTTCTGTCCTAACATTCTTACCAGTTGTTCTACGAATATTCGATAGCTCATGCCATTTCGGAGATTCGCATTGATATCTTGTCACAACTTGCACAACATCTGCATTCGCAAAAACTCCGCATTGATATTTGCGGATGTGGATGCGAATGCAGATATCAAAATAAATGCGGAAGTTCCGCAGTTGCGGATGCGGATGTGAATATCCGCAACAACCCTGGTCTCGACATACAGACGGACGGACAAAGGTCGTTATTGCAATGGGTACTAAAATACAAAACCCTAAAAAGCGAATTTTGGACGAATGAGAAAAGTTGGTTTTACGGCCGCGACACGGGGAGCACGCGGAGAATAGCTAGCATAATAATAATTTGTCAAAAGTAAGACAAGTGTTCGGTATCTCGTTCCCACAAGTAAAAGTAAGGGTTCGGCCACATTGCGATTTTACAGTCGTAACCAGCGATTTTTAGACGCAAATACGAGCACGCTGCGACAAGATCTCCGAAGGAACTTCAGGCATGCGCAGAACCAATATGCTCATTTGAAGGTATGTCTTTGCCAGGAACACATGCGCTAACTCATTTGTGCGCTATGTAAGAAACTTCCGTGCACGTCAGCGTCAAATGTCCAAATGATGTGCGCCTGCGTGAGTATCATAAAAACTACCTACTAAACTGGTTTTAGGAAAAATCGCAAATTCCTGCGACTGCCGACCTGGATAAAATTGTCGAAAATCGCAGTGTGCGGGCTTCCATTTAACCATGTGTAACTTGCGACAGAAGTGCGGCTAAATAGTCGTAGTCTGATGCATCCCTTAATTTCAATGAGTGCATAATGTTGTCGACAGTTATTTCAAGTGCTTGGTCGGAAAATTTTCGTGTTAAAGGAAAAACCTGAAAAGAAAAGTAAAAGGAATAGAGTCGCCTTCCTCGTCATTATTCATTGTCATCGTCGTGATAAAATGCGCTCAGTTGTGCGTGGACGCGAAAGTCTAAAAACTGGAAAAAGTGATTTTTGCAAGCACAGAGGTGTCTATCGATGCTAGTCGCTAACATTATTAACACATGACACGCATGCAAATTGAAAAGTAGTGTATTGAAATATTCTAAGGTTTCTATAAATGTGTCCTTAACGTTGGAGTTGCCCATAAACTTTTGAGTATGTAAAAGTTGAGGTTTTATAACGGCAACGGAATAAGTGAATCTTATGGTTTGAAGACACGGAAAGTGGAAAAGTTGACCGCGGTCGCAACAAGCTCTGTAGTTTTCTGCTCAAAAAGTCCATGATGGTCGCCGTAAAATTCACAGAAACCCCAATCTTTCGCGCTTTAACAAAAGATTTAGCATAAATCTTCGGAGTAATCGCGATATGATCGATTTTCCTGGAGAAAAGAAAGCAATCTTTGACGGCAACGCACGGTGGTAATTCTCCATTCAAAAGTCGAGTGAAATTGAGTGGCGTGAATGATACGCTTTCGGGACACAACCAAAGAGAACGTTTCTCGGCCGCCTTCTATACGAGTGCGTGTAAATGTTGACTGTCGTACGTCAGTATTTATTGGGATTATTGAATTGTTAAGTGAATCCGGGCAGCGAATTAACAAAACAAATCGAAGAATTTCTTAGCATGATGGATCAAGCCAGAAAAATTCAAGTTAAGAGCAAAACCTGGTATTTGAATGATTCGGTACTCACCTGAAGACTTGGTGTAGGTCATTTACAAGCAGTGTGAAGCGATAAACAAGTTATTGATGACGTGTTTAGTGTCTTGATTATTCTTTCCGAGAAGTTCTTGATCGATAAGGGCTTACGCATTTAAGAATTTAGTGCCCAAGTTAAATGATCTAATCCGCATATTGGTCAACATGGAGCGTGTTGCGCAAGCGAATTATAGGGAGTACAGTGTAGGTCAAAAATATTGCCCGAGTTTTCGTGTTTGAAAATAAGGTACGAAATCGTGACAAGTCGATGCAACATTTCATGAATTTTAATGCATGCGTCATTGAAAAGGAAAAGTAAATACGAAGTTAACTCATTGAGTCAACGAAAAGAGTGCCAGCACGTTCTTATCGGCGCCAAAGAAAAAAGTATGTACTCGTATCTACACAAACCGCTTAAATAGAGAGTGCGGAGCACTAAATTGATTCCAAAGGAACAAGTTGGGTAGATAGGCCTATGCTCATGTCAGAAGGGTTTTGTACTCAACTTACAAAATGCAGTAACCAGCAACGAATAAAATCAAGAAACATGTCAAAGACGATTTTATTGGAGAAAATGTGAAATTCGAGGATCATACTTTTATGAACCAAGTTGAAAGAATTTTGACTTCTGAGGTATTTGTTATAGTTATACACATAAATATCCCCCTTGACAATTTTTTTCTGATTTTTTAGATCACGGGTGTCCATTCGCGAGGGAGGAAACACATTTTTCATCTATTTAAAATCGATAAATCATACTATTACTAATAAAGTTGAGTGAATTTCGACTTCTCATGTATTTGTTGTTGTTGTACTCATTAAGGCCTACATTCATGATTTTTTTCAGATTTTTCGGATTGAAGGTGTCCAATCGCGAGGGGGAGTACGCGTACATTTCCCCTTCCCCTGCCCCCCTCGGTACTCATAAGGCAATTTTAAGACTTGTTTTGAAAAGATCTCATTGAGACCTTTCCAATGACACCCTATTCGACTACCAATGGTGAAAATTTTTCTTTTTTGAGGGGCCACCTCCCTATATGGGGAGACCTCCTTAAACCCCTTTGAAAAAATTTTTCACCATTGAACTTTCAAGAGGTTACCATTTCTGACCTTTCCACAAAGTTTCATGGCTGCAGCCTCTGTAGTTTCGGAGAAAAAGTGCTGTGACATACAGACGGACGGACGGACACAGGTCGTGATTGCAATAGGGTTTTGTATTTTAGTACAAAACCCTAAACATTTATCTCAATTTGGAACAATCCGTTATGAACTTTAAATTAACAACTAGTGCAAGCTGCATACAAACAAAAAGCAAATGTAAATTACAAATACGGTTGGCATTTCAAAAACGGTAAACATTGCGAATTGTATCTTTCCCGAAGACTGAAACTTATTTGAGTATTAGTGCATTTGTCGCCTTTCATGTATAAGCGTGTAGTAGTGTTACCTTTTCAATTTAATGAACGGAGTGTTTGAGAATTTATCTAAAGATAAACAGCGAGTTAAGAAAAAAAAAAGACAGTTTAGCATCGATCCTCTGTCTTGAAGATCACGCGTTGGTAGTATACGCTGGAAATTGCGTGAAAACGTTTAGCTACGATGATTATGTTTATTATTTGCTTATATTTAAACTATGTTTTTCCCTTCAATCAACCTCCACTGAGTAGCGTTGCAATTCTGGACCTCCCAACTGCAACTGAGTGGCTTGACTTGACTACTCAGTGCATCAGCCATGCGAATACAAATTAACAAGTTGGGTAAACAGACCTACGCTCATGTCAGAAGGGTTTTGTATTCAATTTACAAAATGCAGTCACCAGATCGAATCAAATCAAGAAACATGTCAAAGACGATTTTATTGGAGGAAATAGGAAATACGAAGATCATACTATTTTTAACAAAGTTGAACGAATTTCGACTTCTGAGGTTTTTGTTTTGTTATACTCATGAATATCTCCCTTGATAATTATTTCAGATGTCCATCCGCGAGGGAGGAAGCACAATTTGTTCGAATCCTAGAATGGTTACAAAACCCTTTTGCTAGGAGCTCCCTCCCGCCTTCTTGACTTGTTTCACTCATGAGCATCAATTGTAGGTACTCATTTTCAGTCATTCATTAAATTGAATCAAGTGTTCAAAGCATGCACCTTAAACGTTGAAATTGGGAAAAATAACTCAAAATTATTCAATCTTCGCATTTAAAATAGCCACTATTTGGTTTTACGATTACTGATACCACTAGCTGAACCGATTCTCAAAGACATACATGACACCTATCATTCCTGAAATTTTCATGCAAATCCGAGCAAGACTGTAGTGTCTGAGTCGGTAAAAAGCGCGTTAAGATTTTATTCAAGAAAACATAAAATCGATAAATCATACTATTACTAACAAAGTTGAGTGAATTGTGACTTCTCATGTATTTGTTGTTGTTGTACTCACCAAGACCTACATTTCTGATTTTTTTCAGATTTTTCGGATCACAGGTGTCCAATCGCGAGGGGGGGGACACAAATTTTTCGTGTATTTCCCCTCCCTGTGCGCCCCTCGAAGCAAACTTTGCCAAACTAAGACCTTTTTTTTTCGGGGGGTCACTCCCCTATATTGGGAGGCCCCCCTTAAATACCTTACAAAAATTTCGTTGTAATTGAACTTTGAAGAGATCACCACTTTACACCTACATACAAAATTTGATGTTTCTAGCTTAAGTAGTTTCCGAGAAAAACTGCTGTGACACACGGACGGACGGACAGACAGACGGACAGACGGACAGACAGGACGCGATTTTAGAAGGGTTTTGTAAAATTATTTTACAAAACCCTAAAAAGGAAATTGATGCTTCATTTATGTACTTGTTCATGGGAGCTTATTTCTCACCTGATACCATTAGCCGTCCAGGTTTTGCGGAAACCTTCTTCAAGGCTGCCGGTGAAAAGCGTGAGCATGCTCGACATTTAGTTGAATATCTGTCGATTCGCGGTCAACTTACTGATTCGGTTACAAATTTGATCACGGTGCCCACGATTGAAAGGCATGTATTGAATGTTTCTCTCCCTCTATATTATTGATCATCATAATCGTGTTTTGTTCTTTGCCGCAACAGTTTTATTTTATATAAATTTCGGATAAGTGTAATTTCAGTCAATGCATTATATATGTATGTATAAAAAGATGCATAACCTTAGAAATTAAAACAAAACAAATAGAATATTCAAGAAAAAAAAATGACACAGACAGGACAGAAACGGACGATTGATAAATTAGAAAACGAAAAAATGAAACAAGTTTGTTCAGGAAATATTTTATAATTTAGATTTATTTTCGTTGCATTTTGGACGGCAAAGAATTTGCAGAAGAAGAAAATATAAATTATTTTTTTCATTGATTGATTTTTTTTTTTTTTAAACATGAAACTGTTGCGATCACTACTATCTGAATTAGATTTAAAAGAAATGAATATAATGAATAACTAAATTCTGCCTACAGTCTTTTCACTTCGTTCTACCTGACCGAATGACCCGCATCGATGGCAAGCTCCTCCTCTAGAAAGGGCTAATCATCGGGCGCGCTCTTTTTAGGGTTTTGTAAAATAATTTTACAAAACCCTTCTAAAATCGCGTCCTGTCTGTCCGTCTGTCTGTCCGTCCGTCCGTCCGTCCGTCCGTCCGTGTGTCACAGCAGTTTTTCTCGGAAACTACTTAAGCTAGAAACATCAAATTTCTTCTTCTTCAAAGTTCAATTACAACGAAATTTTTGTAAGGTATTTAAGGGGGGCCTCCCCATATAGGGGAGTGACCCCCGAAAAAAAAATTTCTTTGAAGGTAGCCGATATGGGTATCAAATGAAAGGTCTTGATGAGAACTTTTCAAAACAGGTCTTAGTTTGGCAAAGTTTGCTTCGAGGGGCGCACAGGGAGGGGAAATACACGAAAAATTTGTGTCCCCCCCCTCGCGATTGGACACCTGTGATCCGAAAAATCTGAAAAAAATCAGGAATGTAGGTCTTGGTGAGTACAACAACAACAAATACATGAGAAGTCACAATTCACTCAACTTTGTTAGTAATAGTATGATTTATCGATTTTATGTTTTCTTGAATAAAATCTTAACGGTACCCTTAAATTCTATGAAATTCAGTACGTAGATGTCTCTTTATAAGATTAATCTATCCTGAAAGTTTCATAAAGATTGAATCATATTTAGCAAAGTTATAGCGGTTTGAATTTTCCTGTGTTACTATGGAACAATATGCGCTGTATTTATTACTATGGCAACATATGGCTATGGAACAACATGCGCTTTTTACCGACTCAGACACTACAGTCTTGCTCGGATTTGCATGAAAATTTCAGGAATGATAGGTGTCATGTATGTCTTTGAGAATCGGTTCAGCTAGTGGTATCAGTAATCGTAAAACCAAATAGTGGCTGTTTTAAATGCGAAGATTGAATAATTTTGAGTTATTTTTCCCAATTTCAACGTTTAAGGTGAGTACCTACAATTGATGCTCATGAGTGAAACAAGTCAAGAAGGCGGGAGGGAGCTCCTAGCAAAAGGGTTTTGTAACCATTCTAGGATTCGAACAAATTGTGCTTCCTCCCTCGCGGATGGACATCTGAAATAATTATCAAGGGAGATATTCATGAGTATAACAAAACAAAAACCTCAGAAGTCGAAATTCGTTCAACTTTGTTAAAAATAGTATGATCTTCGTATTTCCTATTTCCTCCAATAAAATCGTCTTTGACATGTTTCTTGATTTGATTCGATCTGGTGACTGCATTTTGTAAATTGAATACAAAACCCTTCTGACATGAGCGTAGGTCTGTTTACCCAACTTGTTTGAAATTCAACCGATGATTTTTATGTTGAACTGGAATGAGGAAGAAATCATCCCTTTGATGATTGATTTCCATTACGATTGCGTTATGGGCGCTATCATAAGGAAGCACCTGCAGGTTCGTTGAGGACTATTAAAGCTGAATTCAAGTCTTGCGTCAGCAATGCAGAGGTCCAAATATGAATTTGTCCTAGGGTATGTTGGGAACTCTGACCCATATGTATTGCACCTGTATTCAATTTGGTTCTCTGTTATCCATGATTTCAGGAATACACCTCTTGGATTATTGGTGGCGTTTAGCCATGATGTATGCTTGGCGTTCAGGTCACCAGCAAAAATATAATAATTATGCAGCCTGTTCAATTCGAGTATTTCAAACAAGGAATTGAGTTCCTCCTTGAACTTGAGAACATTTTGACCAGTTGCATAGGCAGAGATAACGAAGAGGCTATCCCCACCTGGCAGTGAAATTTTGATGACGGACACTTCAAGAAATTCAAAGTTTTTGAATTCGACTTTTTCAATATTTTGGAAACAATAGGGTCTTCTAACCAATATCCCGGTGCCACCTCCCCCATCACCTATTACCCTATCGTTTCTTACGAGTGCAAAATCTTTGAATTCCATGGAATGCCATGCATTGAGGTGGGTTTCAGTGAGGAGTATGATATCATGCTTTTGCTTGACAATAAATTCAAGGAGATAATCACGTCGATGTATGGCAACGATAGAGTTGACGTTGATCGATATGAGGCGAAGCCTATCCATGGGAATATGACTGGATGACAAGTTATTATTAGGACCTAAACGCTGAAAAGCAAAGTTAATTTTTGAATCTTGTTTGTCGATTCTCTCCGATAAAGAATTAAGTTGCTGGTAAATTTTGAGATGCAGCTCATTATTGCCACTTACATTATTTACATTATTTCCAGCATTTTCTGCTGGTCCTCTAGCGGCGAGTGCAAATGATACTCTGGGCTTGACGAAGTTGGAAGGTATGATATTACGGTGTACTTGTGTTTGCTTTGGAGCAAATTTAACTTTTGCATCTTGACATCGGGAGCATCCTCGATATGATGCTGGGTGACCAAAAACACCGCAGTTAACGCAGTATAATTTTTCTTCAGGCTCTGTCTGAGCCAATTTGCACTCACCGGGAGCATGAACGTCTTTGCATTTAACGCAACGATAGTGCATGGCACAATTGGCACCCGAATGTCCAAATCTTTGACACCGGTAACACTGGTTGACTTCTCTTTTCTGGAGGCGTTCCCAACTCACCACTCTGAAATTCAAGTACCTTATTTGTTGAAGGGCACTTGGACTGCTCTTATTTGCAATTTGTACCAGGTAAAGTGGTAAATTCTTCCTTTCTATGGTTGACCTTCTTGTCGCAAAAGCTTTGACTGAAACAAAATCAATATCTTGTGCAGCCTCCTTGAGCACCTGAAGAAGATCGACCGTATCCTCTCCGCTGTCCAAACGCTTCAACAAGAAGGTCTGGTTCTTTTCACTTTTTGGGGTATAGGTGAAGTGTGGAACCTCCTCAGAAATCAGCGCATCTTTGGCTGACTTGAAATCGACCAGTGATTTCGTCCTTATAGTTAATTTTTGGGCATTAACTCTTTTGATTTCGAAATTGGCCAGTTTATTTTCAGCTGCCAATAGCCGAACCATATCTTTCCCGGTCTGTCCGAACACGTTGATTGGCGGAACTGTTTCCGTCTTGTTGGAAGCTTTTCCGGAGGAACCAGCAGAACTGCGGGCTGGTTTTTTCTCCTTATTTTTGTTCTTTAAATATTGAATAAAATTAAAGTCATTATTTTGATTAAAATGACCTCCGATGTTTTCTTCAGTTTCCATATCTTCGGTTAATCCCTCCAGCGCTGCAAAATAGTTTTGGCTCTCTTTCGTGCCACCAGCACTAAAAACTTCTTCTGGAAGTTCCAGCGGGCTCCTCCATACCAGCGGCGAAGTTTTCTTTGGTAATTTGTTTTTCGTTACCAATCGAAGTAAAAATTTTTTTTCCGATAAAAATTAACTTCGGGCTAAGGTTTTTAAAAAATTAATTTAATTTTTGAAAACTTTTGACAGGAGCAATTTAACGTCTGTTAAACACACGTTTGTTTGCAACGAATGCCAGACGTAAAATAAGATCTACCACTCAAACGCAACGCAGTAGCCTCGAAGGCTTAGGAAACAAGCAAAGGTCGTTATTCAGTGGGAAAAAGAGGTGTTGAATATGTTTTCAAGGAAATGTTTTGCAATGGTGTACGTGAGAAGCATTTATACAATAGAATATCTTTTGCTTAACTTTGCTTGACTTTTGAATCTTCGAGAAACTTGCCATTCTGGTTGAAGATGTCAACGTGGATTGTTAAGACAACTTTATTGATTTGATAGTCACTTACAAGTCCTATTCTATTAGACGTTTCTTTATCGATGGTATGAGAATTTAGATCAAACTGTTATCTAGTTGGACTTTGATTAAAGTTTCTTCTTTATACCAGGATCAAGACCTTACTTTAGATTATCTTGAAAGTACCCTTACAACCAAAATTTTTTTTTAAATCAAAATGAACACTTAAATCGTTTATTCAATATATTCTAGTAACAATGATCAACAACTTTACAAGGAAATTCAGAAAATATGTACAGAGATTGGACGATATTGGACAATGCGAAATGAATATCTAGATTTATATAGCAATTCTTTGGATATTGGAAGAACAGATATCAAACTCAACAAGGTAACATGGCCCTCATTGAAGGCCTTAGAGGTAGCAAACCATGCCCAGCGAAAAATATTGATAGATTGCTACGGGAAAGACGGTAAGTTTTTTATCGGTACTGTATAATATTTTCATGCTTCTAATTTTTCTTTACAGATCCACAAAAAGAAGAACGAGTGAAATCATTATTTGTTGAAATGGGAATCGACAAAATGTGGGAAGAAGCGGAAAATAAATATTATAGTTCAATTAATAAAATGATAGATGATATGAAGTATGATAACATCAAACCTGTTTTATATACTCTTTGTGATTATGTCCGAGCATTGTAATTAACCACTGTTAGAGTTTCAGTGAAGAGACCACATTTGATTCTAAGAAACAGTTAAATATTATTTTTTTTTTTATTTGACCCTAGTCTATTGTTATAAAAATTATTAGTATACTGTTATGGGCTCTTTTAGGCAAATTAAAATATAACACCACTTTAATTTGATAACATTTATCCACACGCCTTTTTTACTCGCCCATAGTAGTAAATACGTTACATTTAAACACAACTTATTTCGGAACTCTCAATCACAATACTGAACTGAAACTTGTAATTGAGAACTGCGAGCTTAGAACTGATCTTAGAACTTGATAGCTAATAATTGGTAACCGACTTGAATTCATAATTTCAATACTCTTTTATAGGACTTATTTGTTCACAAAAATTTTTTTCCCAACTTCATAATCTCACACAAATTCCACTCCTTTTGCTGTTTACAAAACTATCAATTTCAACGATACGTTTTTAGCAAATTAAGTTTGAATTGTTTATCCCTTTTGTTCGCGGATTAACAAGATCTCAAGGTTTCTTCGTTGAGCTGAATGACTTGTCGCGATTCTTCGTACGAGCATAAACACAATTTGGCCAATTGTGTTTATCGGATCTTCAAATATCATAAAAGTAAAGGGTGGCCCAACCATAATGCACGATGTTAATTGTGAATCACACCTTAACGACAAGTTTTTCGCCCAACTTAATTTGACATTTCTTTGTTTCAGTGTTTGACAAATTTAACCATGGAGAGATACACAATTGAGCAGTGCGTTAAGGTTGTGGAAGCCGTTTACGAAAATGGATGTGTTAAGTCAAAACTTAAGCCCAAAATTGCTGAGTAAAATATGAAGAACGATAAGAAACGGATTAGATTTCGTTTTGAAGAAAATAATTCATGATTGTGTTTAGGTTGAGTGGAATCTTAGGGGATATCACATTTCATAATATGCCAAGTAATATTTTCAGATCCATTTCATCAATAGGATCAATTCCCATTTATAAACTAGAGAAAAACATGAAGTCAGCTTAAATAAATTATAAAAGATTCTAAAAGATAGAAAATAAGTTAGTTAGAGTTTAATCGGGAGCGAGCTTCAAGTCATTTGTAAAAACTTCAGTGCTGGTATAAAATATAGTTGCCTGTAATAAAAAGTAAGCCCTGTGTTTGTGTTAACAGAGTGCGGAAGCTCTGAAAAGTTTTTTATTTTGGTTAACTGTTTAAGTAAAAACTTAAGTGGTGCAGTCGGTGTTTCGCGTAGAGAGAAGGCATTCGAAGATCTCCAAATGACTTATAATTATTAAATTAAAAGAATCTAACCACGAATCGGTTGACGTTCGAACGAAAATCGAACAATAATTAAAATTGATAAAAACACAGTGACAAAGCTGCAAACCCAAACGTTTTAAATTAAAACGCCTAAGAGTTTTAATTAAAACGCTTTTAATGTTTTAATTTAATAAATCACTTTGGGCGTTTTATTTTATACACTTACCGATTTATTTAAAGCACTAAGCGTTTTAATTTAAAACGCCACAAACGTTTTATTGAGAAAAAAACACTTAAAGCGTTTTAATTAAAGCACCTAAGTTTTTTAATTAAAACGCTTTTGGTGTTTTTTTCAATAAAACGTCTGAGGCGTTTAAATTAAAACGCTTAGTGTTTTAATTAAATCGGTAAGCGTTTTAAGTTAAAATACCTCAGACGTTTTATCGAGAAAAAACACTTCAAGTGTTTTAATTGACATAACATCAAGGAAAAAGGCGTTTTATTAAAAATGCTTTCAAGCATAGTCAAAATACGTCTGTCAATATGTGTTCTTTAGTAATTTTTGTGCAAATAGTCAACAAATAATGAAGTTCTACTTAAAGCAAAAGATGTTGTATGTAAATCTAGATAGTTCCTGGTAAAAGCGATGAAGTACGAGCAAAGGTGTTATTAGAATATAAAAGTCATAAATTTCGTAGGTTTTTCATAAAAGGCATAATGTAGGTAACGTTTCAAATTAAAACGCCTAGACGTTTTAATTTAAAACACCAGGCGTTTTAATTAAAACGGCTGGTGTTTTAATTAAAACACTAGGCGTTTTAACTAAAACGTTTTAGGAGTTTTAATTATTAAAACGCCCGAAAAGTGTTTTAAAATTGGGACGGGAATCCAAACACCAAAAGCGTTTTAATTTAAAACGT
>OZ017738.1:345492110-345634610 GCA_963969285.1 Odontomyia ornata | reverse complement strand
TTTGAATGCCTATTCCTCTCACCTAATGTTACTAGTCTACTGCAGCCTATGGATCAGGGCGTGATTGAGTGCACCCAATGACACTACCGACGCCAGTTGCTCCGAAAATTATTATTGGCTGAAGAGAACAACGAAGAAATAGTTTTGCATTCATATACAAAAATATGGTGAACAGTGTTTCACTTAAACGAGCTTGGAATAGAATTGACGGCACATCAACAAAGGAACAACTGGAAGCCGAAAACCAAAGTAAACAACAACAACAGCAAAAAACAGCTGCCGTTGATGAACAGGAACACGGTCTGTCCATGGTAGAATTTGTTGACATTGCCAAAGAAATGACGGGCTGTTCAGAATGTGATGTTGATGATATGGAGGAGTGGCTTCAATGTAATAAAGATGACCAAGGATTTCCTATTATGATAGATGATGAAATTGCAGAGAGTGTCATGAATGAACGATAAGATGATATCAACGACAACGATGAAACCGGGGAAGAAACCAAGGATGAAAATGTTCCAACGCACGGAGAAGCGTTTATTTGTTTTGAAAACGCCTTAAAGTGGATGGAGCGGGAACCGAAATGTGACGCAGTACAACTTAAAGCTGTCAAGCGCCTGCGGGACCTCACCGCTCGGAAACGTTCTACTACGTCAAGGCAACGTACTCTCCACGAAATGTTCAAAAAATAAAATCGTATGACAACAGTATATTTTCAAGAGAACTACATATTAAAGTATGTATGTAACACTTATCATTTAACATTTTATGTACTGTAGCCTTCATAACATATTCTATACGTTGTTCGCAGTGTAGGTAAATTAGAGTAATTAATTATAATGCAAGAGTACTGAAAACAAGCTCTGTTTCTTTAAAATATACCCTTTTTTATCCGAATTTTTTGTTATCCGAATGCGGTCCGGTCCCAAATGATTCGGATGATTGGAGTTCTACTGTACATATCTATATATATATATATATATATATATATATATATATATATATATATATGTATATATATATATATATATATATATATATATATATATATATATATATATAAAAGTTAATATATATTCATAAACATACACATTTCTTTGTATATATATATATATATATATATATATATATATATATATATATATATATATATATATATATATATATAAGTTAATATATATTCATAAACATACACATTTCTTTGTATATATATATATATATATATATATATATATATATATATATATATATTCACATATATGTGTATATATAGTATATATATATATATATATATATATATATATATATATATATATATATATGCATATATATATATATATATATATATATATATATATATATATATATATATATATATATATATATGCATATATATATATATATATATATATATATATATATATATATATATATATATTCACATATATGTGTATATACAGTATATATATATATATATATATATATATATATATATATATATATATATATATATATATATATATTTATTTATATTGTTACATGTACAAATAATTCTGCGAACTACTGTCGCAATTGTTTTCACAACAATTAAGAACATCAACAAAACGAATTTACTCGAAACCACGAGAACCCAACAAGCATGATCAACATCTGAAATTGAGTCACTGCTCCATTCATAACGCTGCTGGAATGTTCCCGCTAATTCATCAATGTACGAGAACTGAGTTGAATGATTAGAGACCCTATATAAAGGTGAGGTCAATGAATGGGGGGAATCATTCATTCGACCGCGATAAGAACTGCGATAGTGTGTGGGAAGCGATATTGTTCGAGTAATAGAAAAGTGATTTTCGTAATAGTGAAGTGATTTAGAAGACAATTGCGATAAGAAATTTATGGACAAGTGTTAGACTTTTAATAGTGAAAATTAAAATTAATGAAAGTGTTAAATTGATTATTGTGCATTTTTGTAAATAAATAAACTCTTTTAACTTTTAACTTTATTGTGCACAATAGTAAAATTAAAAGAAACATTAAAAATGCCACGAAGCTTAAACTTAAAAATTAATGAATTGACCATGTCGGAGCTTAAGGAAGAGTTAGAACTGTTATGCTATAGAAATGTCGACAATCGTTTAAGCATTCGCACTCCGCCAAGTGTTATACGGTCAAGCACATACACCCATTGTCATCAAAACATGTACTTGTCGACCAACGGCAAGCGAAAAGACTTCATAATTCGCTTTACATAAGCCATAACATTAGCGACGACGACGACTATGTACATGAGAAGCTTCGGGGTGTGCTTATAGAAATGTCGACAATCGTTTAAGCATTCGCACTCTGCCAAGTGTTATACGGTCAAGCACATACGCCCATTGTCATCAAAACATGTACTTGTCGACCAACGGCAAGCGAAAAGACTTCATAATTCGCTTTACATAAGCCATAACATTAGCGACGACGACGACTATGTACATGAGAAGCTTCGGGGTGTGCTTCCAGCGGAGTGACACTGTGAAGAGAACAGAAAAGCTAAACAAAAGCTTTTCCTCGCCTGATTTCTCCAATTCCGCCAATTCGCCGCAAAGTTTCGCCATGCGAGCAAGTGAGACGGAGCGCGGAGGAAGAAGTTTTTGTGGAACGAGAGCGCACGTTGCGACTACTCAGCGAATTTAGGGTGAATTGAGGCCGCAGAATCGTTTAAAAGCAATTGATCGAGCGAGAAGCGGCGAGTAGTGATAACAACAGAAAAGCGGTGTTCGAGCCAGTCGGTGTGTAATCCGTTCGTACTTCCGAAAGTTTAGTTCCGGTGCAACTGCGGAATATCTTCGCTGATTAGTTAGATGGTGAGGTGTTGGCTCAAGCCGCGAACCTCCTTCGGCTTGATTGCGTATTACGCTGCGTAGCCACCATCAGCTAATCCTTTCTTTTTTTACCCAGTATGGATAGATGTTAAAACAATTAAAGAAGTGTGAATGTAATTAATTTAAAATATCAACATAAAATAAAACTAAATTCCTTAAACATGAAACTCTCGTCTTTGGTGTTCTGGTATTGAATGGGCAGAGTAGCAGGTAAGTGGTGTTACAGTGAGTTCTTTCCCCGGGAGCCTTGATGTTGTATATAGGATACGCATCAAGTTGAGCTCCCAGTTCTTACCAGTATGCATAGGGTATACTGGTTTGTAACACTGTTTTAATATAAACCATATTAGGCGTATGATACCTGAATATTTCTGGTTTTCTAAAGACCTTTGGAAATTTATGTTTCTAGTTTTCAGCAGTAAACTAAAACATTACCAACTCTCGACAGAAGATATTTTTATCGATAGAACCCGTCTTGATATCCATGGACCGTTTCTTTTTACTTTTGCCTTTTTTACCCGAAGATTGTGTGCCATCGACAAGTAATGTTATGATTAACAATATGAACACTAAATGGACGTACTTTCTTAAGATTATTGGTCAGAAATTTGTGTCTACCGGCAATTGTAACACGTAAATAGGAGCGATACAATGAAATTTGTTAATTGCAATGACGTTTGTCAGATTAACAGTGGAATCTTGAGAGACATTTTGCTTCGTTAAATGTACTCAGCTCATTTTAACGAAATCGATAAATTAAATTCGATTTCACATCTCTTTCACTTTTATGGGGTGAAATACATACGGTATTCTTGTAATTGTCTGAACTTGTTTCTCGCGGATATTCTCGCATATAAGCGCGTACACCAATACAAACCCACGGCGGTGGGACCAAAACAAACTACCGTTAGATGAGCACTTTGTTCGCAGTGCGTCAGCTTCTTAGCTACAAGCTCTGCTATGGGTGTGAAACATGGACCCTAACCCAAGTAACCGCAAATATATTGAACGCTTTTGACTGACGGGTCCTGAGGTGAATAATCGGAGCGAAGCTAGGCGGGGACCAATGGCGAATTCGATACAATCATGAGCTGTATGAATTTTTCGACAAATTGGAGGTCTGAACGATTGTAAGGCTACGGAAGCTGCAATGGGTTGGCCACATGTATCGTATGGATGGACAACAGATACCCAAAAAGGTATTGTTTGGGAGAACTAAAGGCCAAAGACCAGTGGGGAAACCGAGGAAACGCTGGTCTGACTCGGTAGACGTAGACAGTTCATCGTTGCTCGGATTTAGAAATTGGAGGACGCGGTCAATGGACCGAGACATTTGGATGCGCTATTTGCAGGAAGCGAAGGCTCGAAAGGGGCTGTAGTGTTAAAAAGAAGAAGAAGAAGGAGAACTCTTCTACAACTTTTGTTTGTCTTTAAACAGTGCTTTACTTTCAAAGAGGGGGTCAATAAAATGATTATTTGCTTTTGAAAATAAGGGTACTCACGAGAAATCGTTCTTTTTGGCTGGTGGTGCCACCGGTTTTTTTTATTTATGCGTAGATGTAGAAAGCAAGTTCAAAATATAACTACAAAAGATTTCTGCTAGACGCAAGGTCAATCAGGCACTGGTCTTTGTCATTTGTTTCATTGTGGAGGCTTTGTTATAGCCTCCAGTCATTCCCCGATGAGACAGCTCATTGCCACACTTAGCGTTGAAATCACCCAGAATCCCTTTTTTATCGTCTGTTGACACGACTAGTCTTCGAAATTGATTTTAGAACATTTCGTTCAGGGTGTGTACGATTATCAGCCAAATTTTGAAGAACGCTTCTACCAGTAGTGATGTGCAAACAAATAAATAAATCAAACATGTCCTCCGAGTATCAACAACTTGGCTTATTCATAGAATTTTTGAATAAAGTTAGAGAAATAATATGTGGGTACCATTAAACTTACCACACTTCTACTTCTTCTTACACGACCCTATTGAAATTGGTCTAGTTTAATCGTCTGTACATCTATATGTCAGCGCAGTTTTTCTCCTAAACTTTAGCAGCTATAGATACCAAACTTTGTAGGTAGATCAGATGACCCCAGATGAACCGTTCAAAAATTTATTGATATCCAAAAGTCAATAAATTTTTCAACGACTTTAAATGGGGGGTGTTTCGCTGCACCGGAAGAGGAGCGGTAATTTTTTTTACCAAATAGTTATGTGGAGCACCAGTCCCAATACTGTACCTGTAAAATTTGAGTCATTACTGAGATCTTCCTTATTTGCAAGGCGCTGCGACATGGCGTGCACTTTTTAGTAACTGCAACGTAGCTAGTGACTAGGTCTTTGGCCAGAGCTAAGATAAGAGTCCTATCGCTCAAAATTTGGCCAGGTATCAACCAGGCATAGTCGAATCATGTTTAAGAAAGTTATAGCCGATTAAATTGTTCCTAATTACAACAGAACGCCAACAGTATAATTGGGGAATATCAAGGTGGTTTTAGGGCAGGTAGATCAGCAACAGACCAATTGTTCACAGTCAAGCAGGTACTTGAAAAATGTTGGAAGTTCAACATAGACATACATCAAATTTTCGTTGACTTCAAGCAAGCATGCGACATTATTGATCGTAACGTAATGTACCAAATAATACTTGGTTTTGGCATCCCAGCCAAATTAGTCGATTTTACCAAAATTACAACGACGTCGACAACCTCCCAAGTCCGCACCAATAACCAACTCACCGATGCCTTTGATACAAATATCGAACTAAAGCAGGGAGATGGGCTAGCCCCATTGCTATTCAATTTGGCTCTGGAATACGTCATACGAAAGCTACCTGTCGATACGCGAGGTACATTACTATTCAAGTCGAGCCAAGTAGTAGCCTATGCGGATGACACCAGCATTCTGTCACGGTCATTAACAACTGCTAAAGAACTCTTCCTGAAACTCGTCAGCGAAGGAAAACTAGTAGGGCTACAAATCAACAAAAATAAAACAAAGTTCAGCACGCAGTCGAGGCAAAAAATACCTCAAATACACAAAATATCACACTTGGCGAATATAGTATCGAAAATGTTAGCAAATTTGTGTATTTAGGTGCCAAAATAATGAAATCGGGCAAGGAAAGAGACGAAATACGCTGAAGAATACAACTCGCAAACAAAATATCTTATTCAGTATTGACGATCTTGAAGACCAGCTGCATACACAGGAGAACAAAGCTCAAAGTATACAAATCTATGAAAAGACCTGTGTTATGCTATGGGTGTGAAACATGGACCCTAATCAGAGCATCCGCAAATATATTGAACGCCTTTGAGTGACGGGTCCCGAGGCAAAAAAAAATGGAGCGAAGCTTGACGGGGACCAATGGCGAATTCCATACAACCATAAGCTGTATGAAATTTTTGACGAACCGGAGGCCTCAAGGATTGCAAGATTACGGAAACTGCAATGGGCTGAACACATGAATCGTATGGACGAACAACGGATATCCAAGAAGGTATACGTTGGGAGAACTGAAGGCCGGAGACCAGTGGGGAAACCGAGGAAATGCTAGTATGACTCGGTCGACGAAGATAGTTCATCGCTTCTCGGATTTCGGAATTGGAAGATGCGATCAACGGACCGAGACAGTTGGAGGCGCTGTTTTTAGGAAGCGAAGGCCCGAGAGGAGCTGTAGTGCTAAGAAGAAGAAGAAGAAGAATTACAACAGAAACAATCAAAATAATCGGACTTTTCATCGAACCAGACACATTTTTGATTGGACCTTCACCGACTTATTAGAAAAAACAAATAACAAAAACATCCTTCAATCTTCGTTCAAAGATTGTTAGTGATATTGCAACAAAATGGCGGCAGGTTAAAATGGATTAAAAGCAGGTACATATGTACTTGTTGTAGAAGTCGCTAGAGTTTTATTGACTTTATTGATTACTGGTGTCTGAGCTTCCTAGGTTGAGCACGAAACTTTTCTGACAGGGTAATTCTGTCCTCACTATTTGTTTAAATATTATTTTATGGGACACTTCAATGTTCACCACTTCCCTTAAAATCCTTAAACATAGAACTTTTTAGTTTCTGGGTAAACTGTGATGCAGAAATAGACAGATGAACAGCTCAAATTTCTAAAAACGTGATACTTTTGTTTCTTTCAAAGTTAATGCAGTATTGCGTTGTTGACAAAAAGCCATATAGAGGGCTCATGACGGTTATTGCATATAAAGCACTTGCAGATGAATCACATCTAACTGAAGAAAATCTACGCACAGCGCAGTTTGTTGCGGGGTGTTCAAAGATGGTGGGTGCAATTAAATAAAATATTTACTATGAATGTGCAAGTAATTAATTGGTCATCTTTTAAGATTGCAGCGGCTTTTCTTATAGATGACATCGTGGATTCGACTCAATCAAGGCAAGGAATGGCATGTTGGCATACACTGGAAAATAACGACAAACACACAATCATTGATGCACTTTTACTTAACTCAGCAGCTTTGCTTAACCCGCAAAAACGAGTTGGCCATAAGGAATACTTCGCGGAAATGTCAAAACAAATCACGGAGGTTAGAAGTTAATAGTGGAGTCTAGAGCGGAAAATTTTTAAGACATCGTTTTGTTATATTTTTGTCTGATTAGCTCATGTGTAAACATTTGTCTGGCCAAACACTTGACATTATTTATACTAAAGCAAATGTTCTTTGTCATTCCAAGGATTGGTATAATGAAATAACAGATCTCAGAACTGGAACTTCCGCTTGTTACTCTCCAGTTCAACTGGCGTTATTATTGTGTGGGTAAGTTTTTTTTGTAGTGTAAGGAATTAATTTTCGAACATTCGACCCTTTTTGCATCAATTTAATGTAAATCTTTAGGATAATTTACTCTATTAAGTAAGTAATTTGAAGCACCATACATTGCTTAGTCGATGATGAAACTAAAAAATGGTTGGCAGCACGCTCCCTGCTAGACTTAAACACAAACTGACTTGCATAGTTCGCCTAAGAACTTTAAATATTGTTCTTTCGTAAGCTTTTAGCCTCAATTCTCATGAAAAGTGCCGAGTAGCCAAACACGGGCAGTCTTGTTCCACGAAAGCTTTTCTTCCTCTTTCTGTCTCGCTTGCCCGGATAGTGAGAACTAGTAGATGAATATGTGAAAATGAGGAGAGTTGAGCGAAGGGTTGTGTTACATCATAATTAATTTAAACACAGCACAGTCCTAATAAAATTGAATTCGCCTTTTATTTAAAACGCCATAATTATTTCACACCGTAATATAATTCACGCCATATTCTATATGGACTCTGTCCGCGCCGATGTCGAAAAGAAGACTAGACTTTACACTCGCCTGTTGCACGCCATGCCGCCGATCACCCACACGTTGCCGATTCTATATGCGTCTTTCTTTAGGGTTACCGCCTCGCCTTGACGCCGGGAAACTACGCTGTAACATTCGGCCATCCTGCAATATTAAATGTCCTCATTAATAATAGGAAATTTACATACTACCTACTACGACTCTAACAAATCTATCAAATCTAATCGGTCAACCTCTTCACCACTTTCGTCATCGCCAGCCACCTCAATTTCATTCACCCCGTGATACCGCCTAAGTGAATCTACCGCCACTAATGCCTCGTACCGTTTGTACCCTCGAACGCCTTTAATCGCTTCGATTATGTATCGATCGTTCTGCAACGCCTTGACGATTCGATACGGTCCGTCATACTTATTCGCCAGTTTCCGCCCTACGCCAATACCTGCCTTGTTAGTAGCCGCTTGTCGCCATAACACCAATTCGCCCGGCTTATACTTATCAGCCCTCTTTCGCCTTTGATTGTATCTTGACTTCATTCGCCCTGCCGCCTTAGTTATATTTTCACTCGCCTTTGCGCGGTCCAGTAATAGCCTTTTTGCGTGACTTGGAACAGCTGAGTCGTCACCCATCCGTTTCCTCGTTGCAACGCCAGTAGTCGTCATCCCCTCACCTTGACCAAGATCATGATGTAGATCGGTCGCCACGCCTGTTAGGTCATCGCCCACCCCACCTTGTGAGTTCTCTTCGTGAAGATTCGTCTCCCCCGAATTTCCTTCACCGCCTTGAACTCTCGCCTCGCCTGTCGCCTCGCTAGCTAGCTCGCCACTCGCCAAATTCGCTATTACACCACGACTTCCATGGGAGAACAACAATTGCGCCGGGGAAAACCTTGTACTGGCGTTCATCGTGTTATTCAGACCCCACCCAATCTCAGGTAACGCCTCATCCCACCGGGCTTCTGTTTCTGCGCCAGCCGCCAACGCCTCTATAATTGTTCGGTTGGACCTTTCCACCTGTCCATTCGCCCTTGGTGTCGCTATCGCATTCAACACATGCCTAGCGCCTTTTTCCGCCAAGAAGTCCTTAAACACCTGGCTCGTAAACGCCAATCCCTGATCGCTAATGATCCGCCTTGGATACCCATATTCCGAAAATATTTCTCTCAACTTTATCACCGTCTCCGTAGATCTTAAGGTCTTAGTTGCGCGCGCCAGCACAAACTTATTAAACCCATCAATCAACACCAACAAATAATTATTACCCTTCGCACTCTTCACAAAAGGTCCCAAATGATCGACATGCACCGTGTCAAATGGTATCGCCCGTCTCTCTACTGGATGTAGATATCCTTCGCCACGCCCGTAATCGCCTTTTACAAATGCACATTTCAAACATGCCCTCACATATTTCAAAATGAAGCGCCTCATTTTGGGAAACCAATACGTCTCCTGAACTAACTTTAGGCACCTCTCATAGCCCGGATGTCCTATATCATCATGATGCTTATGTATCAGACTAAAACGAGCCAATGCAGGGACATACAGTCTATCGCCATTTAATGTCTTCCGATATAATCGCCCACCTTTAATTTTGTAATTCGCCATTAACTCAGGACTCGGTGTTCTATCACTGAACGCCCGTGTAATTTCCTGCGTCTTAAGATCCTGTAGCTGTACGGTAAAGAACCAATCATGTTCTCCTATTTCTACAACGTTGATCCGCTTAACACCTTCTTCAGCCTCCAAACCCAACGGATTCCGACTTAGAGCATCTACATGTTGCATCCTTTCGCCAGGACGATACTCCACTTCGAAGTCATACTCCTGTAACGCCAACCACCATCGAGCTATTCGAGGAATTAAATCTTTCTTTAACATTGTTGCGCGCACCGCCACGCAATCAGTTACCACCTTGAATTTAATTCCTACCAAATAGACCCGAAAACGCCTTATCGAATCTACCACCGCCAAGGTTTCAAGCTCATAGCTATGATACACCTGCTCTTGTATCGAAGTGACTCGACTGAAATACTCTACTGGCCCACAAGTTTGTTTTGATTTTTGTCACAGGAATTACTAACACTCACCTGTTTCCGAGCACAATCTTTCGATAAATGACCGCCTTCGCCGCATCGCCAACATCGCTCCAATCTCGCCTTAGGACAATCTCTGCTCAGGTGCGTGCCCTGTTCCTGATAATTATAGCATCGGCTTGCTAAATTGTGTCCACACCATTGCCGTTCTCCACCGATGTTGCGACTAAAGCTGCCTTCTCGCGCTGGCACAATCGCCTTGCCACCGCCCGATTCTCTGTACGACTCCAACCCCGCCATGAATCGTTCATACAATCTTTCCGGCGTTTTGCAACCTGTCGCCTGTGCATTGGCACGAAGTTCTTCGGGCAATCCTCGAACAATGCACGACACGGCATCCTCGCCTTGGATTTTTACCCGTGCGCACAGTCCTAATTTGGCATGATAATATGCCGTCATGCCCTCGCCGGATTGCTTCCGCCGCGCAATCATCTCCTCGAGCATAATCGCATACTCATAACGCCGTGGAAATGCCGCCCGCAACTTCACCTTCCACTGCTCCCACGAAAAATTGAACTGATCCAATCGATGGAACCACCGCTTTGCATTTCCCGCCAACTTCGTTTGCATAATCGTTGCCCGTTCGTACTCCGACCATCCATGAACATCGCCATGCTGGTCGATTTTCCCAAGCCACCACTCCACGTTCTGCTCGGCATCGGCAGGATCGAACGTGTCGATAATCTCATGCCCGATGCGCAATGCCTGTCGTCTGCCATTCGACCTACCGTCAGCACTATCCGAACGCGACGCCGAGCGTTCCTCCTGCTGCTGTTCCAGCAACTCGCCAAACGCCAAGGCAGCCTATTGCTGGACCGCCGTCTTTATTTGACCCGCCAGTCCAGAGCGCATTAACTCGCGTATGGCTTTCGCCGTCCGCACTCGCCAAACCCTTCTCCTTGTCGCCACCGAGCCCATCGCCTTGACTCGGACCACTTGCTTCCTTCGTCGCCTCATCGCCATCCGACGAAGTCCGTCGCCAAGAAATCTCTTCGTCTTCGCTATCCATGCTTGTATCTTTACGCCGATTTGACATTTTTTTTTTTTTTAACACAGGAAATCTTTCAAAGCCGAATTGGATAACGAACGTGCTCTTCTCTTTTTTTTTTTATACACCAACACCACACATACACACACACGCCGATTGAACTCTTTATTTTTTTTTTTCTTTCGCCACACAAAAGTACAGTGCGACCAAAATACCCAACCGACACTTATCTATAGGAACGCATTTAATATGGTCGCCCGTAGTTTTTCTAAATATATCGCACACGCTGGATTCTCAATCCCACTTCTGAATTGTTACATCATAATTAATTTAAACACAGCACAGTCCTAATAAAATTGAATTCGCCTTTTATTTAAAACCCCATAATTATTTCACACCGTAATATAATTCACGCCATATTCTATATGGACTCTGTCCGCGCCGATGTCGAAAAGAAGACTAGACTTTACACTCGCCTGTTGCACGCCATGCCGCCGATCACCCACACGTTGCCGATTCTATGTGCGTCTTTCTTTAGGGTTACCGCCTCGCCTTGACGCCGGGAAACTACGCTGTAACAGTTGCTTTTCATTCGCTGTTCTCTTTCGAAGAAGATGTCGGAAAGTTTTCGCATTAATGACTGAATGGAAACTATTGTTGTATCTATCCACGAATATATTTGCAACTTCTTTCGCAGAGAGGTGGGGATAGTCTTGTGAAAGGCATCTAACACTCTCTAGAACAGTTGAATGAATGCATTCAATTGAGCTTTTCACCTCGCTTTTCTAAGGCGGTGCCAAATAAATGGTTTTCCCAATGATGTTAAGGTGGTTTGCAACAATAGGGCTAATAGAGACTCCCTCATTATCGGACACCATAACTTCTAGTACCGTGAAATAATGTACTACCTTTATAATTTTTTTCACGCAAGTGCAAAGCGGATTTATTCTTGATGGGAAAATATTTTTCAAATTTACTGAATTTATCAACGCATGTCAGAAATTTTTCATTTTTGAGTGTTACTATGTCCATATGCATTATTGGGTAGGATGTTGGGGATCGGAGTGCACTACAGAACGGGTTTGTGTGGGAGGCGATCTTACTAACACGTGCTGCATGTCGTGCAACTTAAAGTATATTTTCTGATAAGCCTATTCATTCCGGGAAGGTTGTATTTTTCCATTATTTGTTCCTGGAGCTTCATGTTCTCATCTACAATATCCTCTACCATGCGTTGGGTTATTCGTACCTTGAAGTTTGAGGAAGATTGCTTACATACTCTCTCTTGTAGCAACTGAATAAATTTTACGTGCACTTTTATTCCATTCAAAAGGTTTGGATCAAAAATTTTGTTTAAGAATCTTTGTCAAAGTTTCTCGATTGATTTCGCGCAGCCAAATGTACTGCCTATTGTAGGTTGGGTGAAGCTCCTGATGGACGTTAAGATTGGTTGGCCTTGACCAGTTTCAAAAATTATAAGTTATTGCCGAAAGACATTGATTGGCGCCTCACAGCAGGGAATGAGATCACTGTTATCCTTGTTCGTGCTGTGAATAATAGCTACCGTAGTCAGCGTATTTGTATTCACTGTTGATGGTGGTAACCGAGTGAGGGCATCGAAAAATACGTTGGTTATCTCCGCTTATAACTGTATTCCTAAATGCGCGATTTCCACCTTTTCAGTTTCGAATTGAAGTTCCTTTTGCTCAAAGTAAAAGTTAAGGCTGGTGGTCGGTTAGTATAAATACGTCCGAAATTTGCCCAAGGTCCGAGTAATGGGAAGCATCGCTTTTTTTTCGTTTGCGTAGTGCTCCTCAGTTTTGTTGAGAGATCTGGATATGTAAGCAATAAGTCTATTCCACCCAATTTCACCTTGCGACAGGACAGCGCCGATTGTCTGATTGGATGCGCCCACTGTCAGTAAGAAGGGTTTCTTAAAGTCGGGAAATGTTCAGATTTCCGAGGATACAAGCATAGTTTTCAGATTATTAAAGGCCTCCATCTCTAGTTTGCCCAAGACAATTTCCTGTTTTTTGGATTAATTGGCCCTTACCTGGGCGTTCTCGCCTCGTGTGAGGTTTGTTAGTGGCTTCACAATTTTCGTGAAATATTTGACAAATCTTCTATAATAAGATGTTAACCCAAGAAATGCTTTTAGCTCATAGAGGTTTTGAGGAACTCTCATATTCCTAATAACCTCTATTTTTCTGGGATCAGGTAGTATATTGTCTCCAGAGGTTACATAACCAAGGAACTCTACTTAAATTTTCATGAAGGTTGAGTTTTCTAAATTAATTTAGAGGTTGGCAACAGCCGAAGCAGACAGAAGGGTTTCTAGGTTTGAAAAGTGCTCCTTTTTAGTTCCTCCTAGGATAATAATATGTATGGCCTGAACACATCGTCTATCATTATTTGAAACACCACTTGAGCGTTCCTCAGTTCGAAAGGTTGTCTGACAAACTCGTATTTGCCATTTGCTGTTGACAAGGCAGTCTTTTCAATGTGGCTTTCTTTCATTCGGATTTGGTGTAATCCCGACGTTAAGTTGATGGCTGTGAAGAGTTTTGACTGGCTAGAGCTTGCTAGGATACTAGTTATCTCACAGATCGGGTAGGTATCTGGTATCGTGATGGCGTTTAATCTTTTAGAGTCCACCACCAGCCTATACTGTTTTTCCCCCGCTGAGTTGGGTTTTTAGCACAACCCAAATAGGTGAATTGTACGGGCTATTTGAGGAACGTATGATACCATCTCGAAACAGCTTTGCGATTTGAGCCTCAACTTCCTGCCTTGGGGTGATAGGATAGGGATACGATTTCGTGTAGATAGGGTCAGGAGTTTTTGTATTAATCTCTGCTCTAATGTTGGTTTGTACCAGTTCGTCATCGCAAACTGGACCGAAAATGAATGAAAACCTATTTAAAATTCCTTGCATTTTTTCAACAAGCTCGTTCGGCAAATGGCCACATTTGACGTTTACGTGATTCACCAGTGGGGATATTTTGGATTTCAATGGTATCTTGATGTTTGGGGTGATTATAAGAAAGTTGTTTTTCTTGTCTATGACAGCTTCAGGGTCCTTAAGCGTATCGTCCTCAATGATGCCGTCAAATGACTTGAGGTCTGGCAAAACGAAAAAATCCAAAATCTTGCCATTTTCCAGGCACTGGAAAAAGGCTCCGCTGACTTTGAGAGCAACTGAAATGTTACCAGCCGCTGATTGAATGGTGAATGATTTCCTCACAGGCTTGAAATTTTGGTACAGTTCGGATGAAATAAAGTTTTTTTTTGGCACTGGTGTCTATTAAGAATTTTATCTACTGGCCATTTTTGGTGGTGAATTCTATGTAAACAATGCTAGTGAGGTGTCTTCCATGTAATTAAGGTCAGACAGCATAGTGGTCTGCAAAGTCGCCGGGCAGATTATTATCTTCAATTTCATGTTCATCAACCTGGTTCTCAGAATCAAACTCCTCACTGCTACTTTGGAGATTAAAGAGGTGATGAGATTTGTTTGGCACCTGGTAGGACTCTCCATACCTTTTTCCTGGTTCCATATCAGATGGTCTGTTGATATAATCCACTCTTCTTGTTTGAATCAACTGATCAACCTGATCGGAATTGGAGGTTTTGGCGGAGTCGGTCTTGGGGGCATTCGTTTTTGGTTCTGGGAATGGAGATTTATATTATAGGATCTGTTCCTGTCTATTGTATTCAATGTGAGTGGACGCACACCATTAGTTTGTAACCTCTGAGGTTTTGCGTGCTTTAAATTGATATTAAAATTTGAGTTAAAATGCTTGAGAACAATCTCACTTTTTTAGGATTTTGTAAAATAATTTTACAAAACCCTTCTAAAATCGCGTCCTGTCTGTCCGTCTGTCTGTCCGTCCGTCCGTCCGTGTGTGTGTGTCACAGCAGTTTTTCTCGGAAACTAGTTAAGCTAGAAGCATCAAATTTTGTATGTAGGTGTAAAGTGGTGTTTTCTTCAAAGTTCAAATATAAAAAAAAAATTTACAAGGTATTTAAGGGTGGTCTCCCCATATAGGGGAGTGACCCCCGAAAAAAAATTTCATTGAAGGTGGCCGATATGGATCTCAAATGAAAGGTCTTGATGAGAACTTTTCAAAACAGGTCTTTGTTTGGCAAAGTTTGCTTCAAGGGGCACACAGGGAGAGGAATTACACGAAAAACTTGTGTCCCCCCCCTCTCGCGATTGGACATCTGTGATCCGAAAAATCTGAAAAAAATCAAGAATGTAGGTCTTGATGAGTACAACAACAAATACGTTAGAAGTTGCAATTCACTCAACTTTGTTAGTAATAGTATGATTTTTCGATTTTATGTTTTCTTGAATAAAATCTTAACGGTGCCCTTAAATTCAATGAAATTCAGTACAAAGATGACTATTAATAAGATTGATCTGTTCTGCGAGTTTTTTACCGACTCAGACACTACAGTTTTGCTAGGATTTGCATGAAAATTTCAGGAATGATAGGTTTCATGAATATCTTTGTGAATCGGTTCAGCTAGTGGTATCAGTAATCGTAAAACAAAATAATGGCTGTTTTAAATGCGAAGATTGAATAACTTTGAGTTATTTTTTCCCAACTTCAATGTTTAAGGTGCATGCTTTGAACACTTGATTCAATTTAATGAATGACTGAAGATGAGTACCTACAATTAATACTCATAAGCGAAACAAGGCAAGGAGGCGGGAGAGAGCTCCTAGCAAAAGGGCTTTGTAAGCAATCTAGGATTCGAAAAAATTGGCCATTAATCGATGATAACAGTACAGGAGAGTGGCCCCTGAAAATAAAAATTCATCAAACGTAGCCGATATGAGTATGAAATGAAAGTTTACATGGAAGCTTTTCAAAACAGTTCTTAAACCGTCAGTTTTTGCTTCAGTGGGGGCACAGGGGGGAAATACATGAAAAATGTGTTTCCTACCTCGCGAAGGGATATCTGAAATAATTATCAAGGGAGATATTTATGAGTATAACAATAACAAAAACCTCAGAAGTCGAAATTCGTTCAACTTCGTTAATAATAGTATGATGTTCAAAATTCGTATTTTCTCCAATAAAATCGTCTTTGACATGTTTCTTGATTTTATTCGATCTGGTGACTGCATTTTGTAAATTGAATACAAAACCCTCCTGACATGAGCGTAGGTCTGTTTACCTAACTTGTTTATTTTGGTGAAGTGGAGTACTCCTTATGCAGACTTTTGACATTCCAGGCATGAAGCATATGCCTCTGGCAGATTTCCAGGCTTCTAAATCATAAGTTCGCCCGAGAGCTCACTATACAAGCCTCTCACAAATACATCTAGGCCCGATTTCTATGATCTTCGGTTAGGGCGATTATAGTTTCTCGTGAATGATCCCCAGTTTTCGCTTTGTGAAGTATCAATGAAAGCTGATGCTTCACTGAAGCATAAAATTCATCAACTGTCGAACCACTCTGATGCATATTACGTAATTGATGTTCTAAGGTTCTTACATTTCGCTTATCTGCATAGTGCAGTGATAGACATTCTTTTATAGTTGAACAGTTTTGATCGAAAATATTACATGTGATGAGCGTGGCGTCTGCAGGGCCACGCACTTTTTGCATGATACAGTAAAGAATCGCCTGAAAAATTGGTTTATGTCGGACGACTTGGTGGTCTTCGAGGATCATTTGGACGCTGTGCACCCAAGATAGGCATTGTATAGTGTTTTCTTCGAAAGTATGCAGATCTTTAACCGAGCCTGGCAACTTCCTTACAGACTCCAGATCTGACTCTGTCATAGCACTGGATGAAACTTCACGTATTACTTCAGTACTATTCACATTTCTACCCTATATTTCCGTTAATCGCGTCTCAATTCTCCTTATATGTTCAATGTGAACGATAACTACCCCGGACAGTTGCACTAAAGTTTCCTGAATTGATTATATTTTCTTTTTTACATTAGGAGTGTAGTCACGCCAAGTTGCATAAATTTTTGCCAAGGACAACACTAAAATTGACCCGTTGTTACCGAATAACACACCACAATAATGATGGTGAACGTTGGTTTACACAAAACAAGTAACTTTAATTTTCTTTTCAAACAGGGGGAATGCTGGCCGACAGGAATACTCTTCGAGACTAGCATTCTATGGGGAGTTCCGGCCCCACGTACCCAAGAAAATCCCCGCAGGGGGAATGCCGGTCGACAAGAGTACTCTTGTAGGCTAGCATTCTTTGGGGATTGCCACCTCCACGGACTCGAGGATATAGGCGGGGGAGGCGGTGAGGTTCACTCCTGGGATGACAGGTAAGGACCCTGATTGGATCTGGACTATGCTTTGGACAACGAACTGGAATTGATGCTTTGGGCTGGCGGATATGATGGTTTGGACCTAGTTACTTTGCACAGTAGCGCCGAGGTGAAATTCGTGTATGAACGGCTCCAATTTCACCATCATACAGTCTCCGTCCCGGTAAAACCTTGGACGACCACGGAGTACGTTCGAAGTTCGCACCATTTGGTTGGTGGTGTACGTCCGGTTGAGACAGACTCCCGATTAGTGTTGGTCTGGCTCTGAGCACTTGTCCCCATAAGGGCCTGTGCCAACCCTCGCATGGCCTCCCTGCTCTGCAAAGATAACCATGGGACCAAAAGAGTGACTACACCCACAAACGGAGAAAGTGGCTCCGAGGGGGGACCCAATAAAACTGGAGCAACCAAAAACACTTAAAAGAGATAAAAAAATCCAAAAAAAGAATGCAAAAATAACAAAAACGACGACGCAATCAGCGATAGCAGCCACGATGTCAACAGCACATCGGGAGCGGTACTAACGATGACAAAAAAGACAATTAATACAATAAAATCATGCAAACGCCAGAGCGTCCTATAAAGGAAAAGCGGGAAACTTTGCAGGACGCTTCAGGTGTTCGATCGGTGAAGGAAAATATAAAGAACATCGAGAATTTGATGGTCACTGCTGCGATCGTTACCGAAGCGACCGATGCGACATAATAAAGAACCAGCCTGAAGTCAACGTGGAGATTATGGCAGGAAAAGAAACGAGTGACATTGTGTGATTGCACCGCCAACGTCGAAAATGTGGTGGACGTACTGTATTCGGAAGCGGAAAGCGATAACCTCTCCCAAGGATGGTCACAAAGTACAATTGCCGCCCAGCGACATGAAGAAGAAATCTATTCCGTAAAAGTGGGAGATGTTCTGAAAAGAATACAATCTTCATGCAACCCTCCGAAAATTAGCAAAGCAGAAAAAATTGGGCTCCTTGAACTAGAGGAGCTGCAAGACCGCAAAGGGCATTATCGGAGGAGCTGGTTAAAAGTCGAAGATGAGCAGAAGGCTAAAGAAGCATTGGGGGCAAATTTTAAAGGCCACGTGCAGATAGCTCCACCATCAAAAATCAATAAAAGAATGACGTCCAGCCCAATCGAAGGAGATTGGGATAAAAGAAGGAAGGAAGAGGCATTTGATGGGCGTGGGGCACCGATCACGGGCTCCACACAGTGCTTATAAAAGGAGCAAAGAAAGCTGCAAAGAGACTCCTTCAAAAAGTGCCAGAAAGTAAAGTTCGTACGGACACACAACAAGAAAAAAGACCTGATGCAAAACAGGAGAGACAAAAGTCCTGACGAAGACCTCGATAGCAGGCACTGCTCTTAAAACCCCAAGATGGCTGATCCTACGTGGAGGTGCTGCGGGACATCAGGGGAAACGGAAGGCCCAAAGACACCAACACTGTCATTAAGGCAGTACGACCCACGTAGTCGGGCCAAATACTGGTCGAATTCGCAGCAGAGGCCGGCAATAAGGAAGCATTCTGCGACGCAGTAAAGAAAGTCCTGGGCAAAAGCGCAACTATAGCAACGATCGAAATAAGAGACACGGACTGCGTCATGGATCTGGCCGAGGTAGAAGAGGCCATCAAAAGGGAGTTCCCTAGAGTGGGAAAGATCAAAGTGAGGCTGACACCAGAAAACAATAGGGAACAACTCATGGCCATAGTTGACTTGACCGAAAAGGACTCCGAACAATTCCTGAACAAGGGCAAAGTACGGAAAGGGTGGGTTGTCTGTAGGACACGGCGAAGAGCAACGCCTCTTCAATGTTTCAAATGCCTTGGCTATGGTCACACCACACAAGTGTGCAAAGGACCCGATAGGAGTTCCCTATGTTACAGGTGCGGTGAAATGGGATACAAAAGAAAAGAGTGTATGAAGGAGGCACACTGTATTCTTTGCAAGGATGCTGATCCAATACTTGATTTTGGACACCTCTTGAATTTTCCAGGAAGCCCTAGCCAAAGCAAAATCAGAACTTAAATGACCCGCATCCTGCAGCTAAACCTGCATCGCAGTTCAACTACCCAAAATTAGCTTGAGCAGTTTGCGAGGGACATGAAAGCTGACTTCTTGCTGCTGAGTGAGCAACACCATGATAAATGTTTTGCATTATGGTATCCTGACGAAACTATTACTGCTGCTATCTGGGCTTAGAACAGTGATTTTCAAGCGCAGAGTTGTGAACAGGGGATGGTTTCGTGTGGGGTCGGTATTTAGGTACCACTTTCTTTATTGTGTACCTAACCCGAACGAACCGATATAATCTTTCAAGACCCAGCTTAATGCTCTGGAAGCCGCTGCCTCGAAGGCAGAGGGCAACGTGCTCGTTGAGAGAGACTTCAACACTAAAGCAATCGAATGGGACATGCCTCAAATGGATCCGCGGGGAAAACGAATCCTGAAAATAGCGAAAAGGATGGCGCTCGTCGTACCAAATACCGGAGATATGCCGACTTTCTGCCGTATTGGCTGTGAGGGAACCATACCGGGCATGTCTTCGCCTCGGAGTCCTTAGTACGGAGGATACACAATTGGTGAGTATTAGAGGACTACTCAGCCTGTGATCATCAGTGCATTTTGCTTGAAATCAGTGATTTTGTCTCCCGACGTTCGTGCTCTCGGCTATCTATAATCAGATGGGACATCAGAAGGATGGACGTCGAGAGGTTTTTCAAGGTGCTCACAGCAGCTGAGCCGCTGCGGGGAGCTTTGGAGGGGACGGAAAAGCTGGTAGCTCAAGACGTGGTGAACTCAACCATGAGCATCATCGCGACTTCTTACCATGCTTCTATGCCCCATTGAAAATCCCGGCACTGCAAACCCACAGTGTACTGGTGGTCAACTGAAATCTCTGAAAAGCAAAGGGAGTGTCACAAGCTTTCACGCGAGGCTCAACGGGCACGGAACCCTGACGAGACATGCAGCCACGCAGCAGCATATAAGTCGGCCAGGAAATGCCTTCGCGAATCGATCAACAACAGCAAGGCTCACTGTTGGCAAGATCTAGTCAACAATATGAACAAGGATCCGTGGGGCTTTGGCTACAAGCTAAGTACGCGGAAGCTTGGCACCCTACGAAAGCCTTGCATACATGACGGGAGAAAGATGGATGAGAGAGTGCGGGCATTCTTCTACGCTCATCCCGTCCATGTTGACGCTGTTCATGATGAAACAGCAATCGAGTGTCCATTCTTCACACAGCCGGAACTGGAAGAGGCAGTCCTTTCATTGAAAGCGAGGAAGGCTCCAGGCCCAGATCGTGTTCCGGCGGAGGTGTTACGGCTTGTCTATTCTGACTTGCTGCTCAGCACATTCAACGCTTGCCTACGGGACTGGGTTTTCCCGCTACGATGGCACGTGGCGAGGCTCGTGCTAATCAGCAAGGAAAAGGGAAATCCCGAATCGCCGTCTGCATACCGCCCGTTATGCATGCTAGACACGGCTAGTAAAGTGCTGGAGAAGCTCATCAAGGGGAGACTCACTGACGCGATTCGTGCTGCTGGGGACCCATCTCCTCGGCTATACGGCACATTGTCGCGCCAAGCGATGGATCGTCCTGTTGGTGACACTCAACGTCAGGAACGCCTTCAACTCCGCTAGATGGGTGGATATTCTTGATACCCTGGAAAACTCTTCTAAAATTCCAGAATATCTAATGCGGCTTTTGAGGGACTACCTAAAGGACTGAAACCTACTCTACGACATGACACCGGGCCAACAAAGGATGGAAATTACATCGGGTGTGCCCAAGGATCTATCCCTGGTCTGGATCTGTGTAACGTGTCTTACGATGGGCTACTAAGACTGAAGATGTCAGATGAGTCGCGTTTGATCGGCTATGCGGATGATGTTGCGGCTCTGGTCACTGGACGCATCATTGAACAAGCGCAACTTAGGCTAGGTAGGCTAATGCGCCGAGTGAGAGACTGGATGACTGCTTGGGGGTTCAGTTTAGCACTGTAGAAAACCGGAGTGGTCATCTTCACAAAAAAGAGAATCCCTAGAGTGAGGATGATCAGTATTGGAGACATACAAATCCAATCGAAACTAGCGGTGAAGTACCTGGGGCTACAGATCGACTAGAATATTAATTTCTCTGAGCAAATCAGGCTGAGAAGGCTGCTTCTGGAGTATCGGCTCTGGATCGACTTATGGCCGACGTAGGGGAACCCAGCCCATCAAGAAGACGACTCTTGATGAGTGCTGTATGGTCAGTGCTAGTGTATGTAGTGACGCTCTTAGTAAGGAAGTTTACCGAAAACGCTAGGGACAGGTACAGAGAAGAGGAATACTGAGGATTGCATCTTCATATCCGACAGTCTCTGATTCGGTGGTGAAAGTCATTGCGGGTGTGATACCTGTCGGCTTCCCTGCTAAAGAGCGCCGCGCCATTTATCTGCGTCGAAGCGAGGGAGATGGTTGTACCCGAAGAGAGACAGCGCACACTCAGCGATTGGTAGTAGTCTCGGGTGAATTGCACGAACGGACTACGCGCCTTATCCCGCATGTGAGACCGTGGCTGAATCGAAGGCATGGTGAGAGTAACTTCGATCTGACCCAGCTTTTGAGCGGGCATGGATGTTTTCAGTCTTACCTTCCCAGCTTGAAGGGGCCTCACGGCGTAACAATACGAGACCTGGCCCGAAGTATTGTGTGAAACGGGTCCAGGATGGGTTCTCAGGTTGACAGGGGAGGTATTTAGTGGTTAGTCCATTCGCCTTCTTGCGAGGATTTGAGTCCTACACTCTGTGCGTATGTAGGCATTTGCCTCCCTACCACAAAAAAAGCCACAGGTTAGACCACGTTCACATGCAGTTTCTCCACCGAAATCGTCACCGTCTTCATTTCCCTTCCAAAAATGTTGTTTTTTGTCCCCGGTTGCGACTTCCCACAGAAAAAGAAATGGTTCCCCTTTTATTCGCAGCACGTTACTGTTCGCTTCGGTAGACATATACTTTTGTCTTACCTGCTTGAAGGCTGAACAGATTTCTCTCCTTTTTTGTTTAAATATTGATCACAAGGGCATTACTAAAAGATCACAAAAAGGCACTACTATTATTCTGGATTCCCGTGATAACAGGACAAGTTTTTTTTTATTTTGCTCGGGCGCTAGTTAACGAAAAACACTTTTTTATTTATGTTAAGATGACTTTTTTATGTTAATAAAAGACACTATTTCAGTGCAAATGTTATAATATTTATCCTCGCAATTCGAAACACAACTGGACAGCTTTATATTGCCTTCACCTCTTTTTATAAACTTTCTCGACGAATGCACACTAACTAATTATAAACACTGAAATGCTAACTAAGTTATCATCATCATCATCAACGACCAACATTCACTGCGTGTTCCATCGTCAGCAAGTCAATCTCAGGTATAACGTTCCATCAATTCATGTTCTGTTAAACATTATTGATGCGGGGAATTATGAAATGTGCAAAGTATGGAAAATTCTTGGAATGGTAAAAACGATGAAATGAGGATGGTAAAAACGATAAAATGAGCTGTTAAGCATTAGGTAGGCAGGATGTGGTGTTAACTTAAATATGTTGATATTCTTGTATTCCTGTATAAAAATAAATGGTTGCTGGACTAATCAATTTAAATTAAATGGTACGTTTTAAATGTTTGAAAAACGCAGACCTTATGATCACAAGTTATCAGATATTGAATAGTTTTTGTCAATTAGTTATGCCAACCTTTTTAGGTTTTATGTAGCAGATGTTACAATCGATAAACCCCTGAAATTATTGTTGATTTAATAAAAACTTTTAAAATTTCACCTTCAATAATATTAGATATTTGAAGAGGAATTTTGAATGAATCTCACTGCAGGCCAAAGCAACAAGTGACTATTTCTAAGCTTGTAAAGCAGGTTAACTAATTTCCATTGAAACATAAACGAATTTCGACTTTTAATTGATGTTATTATAATTTTGTCTTTGGAGAAACAGAAACTATCGATATTTCATCGATAATTTTTCCAAAACTATCGGGTACAATCGATATTGCTGACTATCGATATTTTTCCCTCTCTACTGGCGTCATAGATTCTACTCCATCCAAAAATTTTACATATGGTGAACGTGCCTATAGAAGTTTCCACTTTAAAAACATGCATTCAAAACGGATGTCCTCCTTTCTTATGGAAGTTGGTCAATAAATTAATCTGACACTAGAAACAATTTGCCATATGGTCAAATGAAAGCAAATGTGCCGCAAGTTTTAGCAAAATTTATGAGATTTTATCATCATTTGAATTTTTGAATACTTCAACTTGCAGCTATAAGGATCCTGAAATCTATGAAAACGCTAAGGAAATTCTCGTTGAGCTGGGACGTACATGGCAATGCCGTAACGATTTCTTTGATTGCTTTGATAAAAACGCAGACGTTGGTGGAACAGACGTATCTGAAAATAAGATGACCTGGCTGTCAGTCAATGCGATTCAAGAGCCAATAAACATCAAAAGCAAATTCTACAGAAACATTATGGACATAAAGGTACGCCCCTTAAACAAACCAGCAAGGTGTTATTACTTATCCTTTTGTTGCAGATCAAGAAAGCCTAGATAAGGTGAAATCACTATATGAAGAGTTGGGATTAAAGCAAGTATGTATATTTAGATACCGAAAAGACGTATTTTGGTACAATTAGCGAAATGATTGAGAAATCACCTTACCATAAGCTTAAACCTGTCCTTAGAATGTATTTACAATTTGTTTTCGCCATTTAAATGTTTCTTAACTCGAACGAATGTGATAGGATTAAGTTACAATTGTTTATTCATGGTAGCACAGTATTTATCCTAATTATTTATTCAAAAATAAAATGACATGCACTATGCTCTGTAATATGAATTTTGTTACTTTGCTTTAAACGTGCTTAGATGTATTTTCTAATCGTTTGCTCGTTAGTGATTTAATTTGATTTTAAATTTTGTGAAATATTTTTTGTTAAATTGTTTCTGACATTTTGCCGCGTCTACCTCTGTTAACGACAACTTTGGAGCACGACTGCTCCGTACCCCGATTTTGGGCAGTATGTTTGCTGGGATACTGAAAAAAGGAGTTCTTTTTATGACTTTGTAAAAATTTTTTTACAAAGACCTACTAGTTTCGCGACCTGTCTGTTCGTCTGTCCGTCTGTCCGACTGTCCGTCCGTCCGTCTGTCCGTGCGTCACAGCTAATTTCCTCAGAAACTATAGAAGCTAGAATGCTCAAACTTTGTGCAAAGGTCAGAAGTGATGGTCTCTCAAAAGTTAAGGCCTTATCAAAAATTTAAAAATTTTTTAAGGGGGGTCCCCCCTAATAACGAATTTTTTTTAATCAAAGGTAGTCGAGTGGGGTATCAAATGAAAGGTCTTGATTAGAACTCCTAGAATCTGAAATAAAAAAATCATTTTTTGAATTAGGGGGTCCAGGGGAAGGCAAACTGTACCCAAAATTTGTGGATCTCCCTCCTTGCGATTGGACACCTTTCAGCCGAAAAATCTGAAAATTATCACGAACGTGGGTCTTTATGAGTACAAGGGCAACAAACACCTTAGAAATCGAAATTCGCTAAACTTTGTTAATAATAGTATGATTTGTAGATTTTACATTTTTGCCCATAAAATCAAAACGGTACCTTTAAACTTCTTGAAATTTTGCAATTATATAGACTGACATAAGATATATATGTTCACAAAATTTAATTGAGATCGAATCATAATCAAGTGAGTTATAGCCATTTCAATTACATGGAATTACAACAACAATAACACGTGTTTATGGTTGATATAGGGTTTTCCAATAAGAGGTGTTATTTTGATATTAAAAGAAAAATGCCATTTTTGAATATAAATGATCGGAAGTTTATTTCATTATAAAGAAGAGGATATGTTGTTAATGGCAAAAAATAACATCAGGCAAATAACTACTACGACACGCTTACCGGACCAGATCCTCTTCATGAAATTTTCCATAACCAAATCGCAAAGTGGCTGCCCTATGTCCTCGATAGCCTCATCTTTGAGATCTTGAATCGACGCTGGGCAATTGGCGTAGGCTTTCTCTATCACGTGGCTCCAAAGGAAGAAGTCGCAAGGTGTTAAATCACAAGATCTATTCAAAATAACACCTCTTATTGGAAAACCCTATATATATATTTAAAATTGACTTAGGCACTTTTATTTTCTTTAAATTTTCATGAAAATTTAAGGAATAGTGTTTAACTTGAACATGTTCAATCGGCCGAGCATTCAGAATAATAATTTAAGCTAGATTAAAATGGCGGCTGCACTGTGCTTATGTAAGAAACTGTGCATCTTTTGTATAAATTTGAACGATTTCATATCCAAGTATTGGATGAATAATTCAAGTTATCGATTCACGCCATTAGAAAACTTGTTTCTAACCCTAGGATGTTTACAAAGACCTTCTGGTAGGAGCACTCTCCTGCTTACTCAACTTGTTTATATTTGACTCTTGCGTGATATGGACCTAACGTGGGAATCCTTGCGTGAAAGTTTCATGTTTTTCCATAGAGCTACTAAAAGGTTTTCTAAGTGAAACTTTATCTAACATATATACATAATTATATCTAAGGCCAAAAACAATTTCTGATATTTTTTTTGCTCCCAGCATGATTGATTTAGCGTTTTAAAGTCTTTATTTAAATTAGAAACAAATAATCCATTGAAGACGGATGCATGTTGCTTCGGAAAAACTAGTCTGCAAAAATAAATACCAAAATTTTTAACCGAAGTTAATTGTTGTTTGTAATTTAAATAAAGGATTTTTGATAGTTTTGATGTCATAAGATAAACGTCAAAGTAAGTACAAAACATTAACAATCAGTGTTTCACGATAAAAAACTATAATTTGATTTCAACTTATGTATTTCCAATTTTTGTATTTCAATATAATACTGTCTAACTCGCGACCTGAAAAACTTGCAACTAGTTATAAACTATTTCGAGAACGAGTTAACTGGTGAACGAACAATACAAGACTGAACAATGGAAAAATCTCTTTCAAAGAATTTACCGTTTGATGAAAATTTCGGTACATTTTTTCCCGCGTAAAATTAATCTTATACTAAATTTATAATATTCTAAACAATCGCGTGATTCTGCGATAATTTTATGATAGTCAGGTACTTCACTTTGAGTGACTGGACGTAAGAATGACCAAGCATCTTCATGCTTCATTATTTGATCGAGCAGACTGTACAGGGCTATGGTGTCTAACTTTAGGAATTCATCCGTGCGACGCACTCGTCGCGAATTATTATTGTTCTTGTTCAATTCTTCATTCGACGCTGATTTTAGATTTTTGTTCTGATTGCTTTGTCGGCGCTTTTTGGCTAGCGGTACATCATCGTCTTCATCACTGCTTGAAAGGGGGTCTGATTCGATTGTTTTCCGTTTCTTGCTATGTTCCTCATTCAGCACTGATGAGTTCTGCTGGATGATTTCATTGCGTGTCTTAGCTAACCCATCATATTCCCCCGGCTGAGGGGTGCAACGCCTCAGCAGTAACAATGCCCTGTAAGTAAACTAGTAATTATTTAGTTTTGCAATTTGGAATACCTTTTGGTGTCGTTTCATTTCGAATCGATTCTTTGCTGCGCTACACTTTATCTTCAGTTGACTTTGATCGGATTAGTCATGTCTATTGAGTTAGGCGTGGTGAAGTTGTCCCACCTACGCTGGTCGTCTACCTCCACCTGTACTGCAAAACCACCTCGCCCACCTATGCTGGGCGTCCACCTCCACCTGTACTGCAAAACCACCTCCAAATTGTTAGGTTAGAGTAAAAAAAAATTGACTTCAATCGTAGTATAATACTAATTTTTGTTCGGCGCAAGCTCTGAGTGAAGGATAGGGTAGGGGAATGTAAGGATGGTGCGACAAATATATATACATTAATGTGTAGATTCCTGCGTTGGCAGCAGCGCAATTTTCGTAATTGGTCTTGTATACCTTTTGCCATTTGTCCACACAGTCACGACACGAACTAAATTATCCCTTCCGGGGTGTACTTGAATGATCCTCGCTAATGGCCACCGATAAGAAGGAAGTTTTTCATCCTTGAGGATACACAAATCTCCCACCTTTATTTTGGTTTCGTGCTTAAGCCATTTTGGTCTACGTTGCGAACGACTCAAGTATTCTGTCTTCAAACGTCTCCAAAAATCTTGTGCAATCTTCTGAGTCATCTGCCATCTATCAAGGTAGTTAACGTTGACATTTTCCAATTCAGCTTCAGGTAGTGCTATCATTACGTCGCCAATCAGGAAATGAGCTGGCGTGAGTGCAGCGGTATCCATCGGATCATCGTTGAGAGGGCAGAGAGGACGGAAGTTGAGACAGGCTTCGACTCTAATCAACACTGTGGATAGTTCGTCATATGTTAGAGACACGTGTCTGGCAACCCAACGTAAATGTTCCTTAATAGATTTCACACCAGCCTCCCAAAGTCCGCCAAAGTGAGGCGATGCTGGTGGATTAAAGTGCCAAGTTACCCCTCCATTTGCAACAATCTCCGCCGCTTCATTACTAATTTTTGTGATTCGCTGCAACTCAGCAGCTGCGCCAACAAAATTGGTACCACAGCCCGAATATATATGACTGCTGAATCCTCGTCTTCCCATGAACCGCCGTAATGCTGCTAGGAATGCAGGTGTGGACCAGTCGCTAACGATTTCGACGTGTATGGCTTTTACAGCTAAACAAATGAAAATAGCCACATAACCCTTTGTCGTCCTGCTGCCTCTTCCTCGTCTATCTTTAATCTCAAACGGGCCACAAAAATCGACGCCGGTGTGTGCGAATGGACGCGACATAGTTACCCGAGCTTCTGGCAAATTGCCCATCAACTGGCTGGCTTCCTTCGCCTTTGCGCGAAAACAACGAACGCATTTGTGGATAGATTGTTTAACCCAGTTGCGCCCATCAATTATCCAAAATTTCCTTCTTAAGGAACGCAACATCTGTCCGTGTAAAATAGCTTGATGGACTTCTTGTAATAATAAATCGGTGAATACACCATTTCGCGGTAAAATCATCGGGTGTCTTGCATCAAATGTTAAAGGCGCGTGCTCGAGCCGTTCACCGACCCACATTATTCCCTTGCTGTCAATAAACGGGTTCAAATTGACCAACCGGCTTTTCTTTCCGACGGACGTACCCTTTTGAAGCTCACATATTTCTTCCGGAAATGCATCTTGTTGAACATGCTTTATCCAAAACTCCGAAGCGTACCGTAATTCGTCGCTAGTGAGATACTTTGGCAAATTGGGTTGTGTGGACTTCGTTCTAAGAAAACGGAAACAATATGCCGTGACTATAATTAATTTCATTAAGCTAGAATATTTTTTCAACAATTCATGCAAGAGATACTCTGTCTTTAATCCCACATTGACCATCATGGATTTTCGTTTTTCTATGTCAGTTAACTGAATGGTTTTATTTTTAGGCCAATCATTGACACCTTTCGTTAACCAGCTTGGCCCATGCCACCACAGCTGACTATCGATTAAATCACAGGGCTTTATTCCTCTAGACGCTGCATCCGCTGGATTATCCTTCGAAGGTACATATCTCCACGGTATGTTACCGGTGACGTCTAAGATGTGAGCTGTTCGGTTACTGACAAAGACAGTCCATCGTGTCGGCAATCCTTTCAACCAAGCCAAAACGACCTCGAAATCGGTCCACAACTACGTGGATATTTGATCAAACTTTAATGCTGCCTTTACTTCTTTTAGCAATCGGGCCAACAAAACAGCTCCGCAAAGTTCCAAACGAGGAATCGTAATTGGCTTCACCGGCGCCACCTTAGTTTTGGCCGCTAACAAATGACTTGCAACTGTGGAAGCTGATCGCACCGTCAAATAAATAACTGCCGCATATGCTCGTTGGGATGCATCGCAAAACCCGTGGAGTGATACCTCCGCCTCCTTCTGGTATGCTACCCATCGTGGTATTTGTATATTTTCGATTTCAGGTTTTAACCAAGCACTCCATTCCCCATTCAAAACATTGGGTATCGGTTCACCCCAATCTTGACCTGACAACCATAAACCTTGCAGCGATATTTTAGCCCTTATCGTGAAGGGTGCTAACCATCCTAATGGGCCGTACAAACGTGCTATTGTCGATAATACTGATCGTTTTGTATAAGTTTCTAATCTTTCATGGCTTTTGAGTCGGAATGTAAAATAATCACCGATTGGGTACCACAGTATTCCTAATGATTTGTATCCATGGTCCATTTCAAACTTAACGCAGTTATTCATTTCCACATCTTCCGTTGGAAGTCCTACTAAAATTTGATTATCGTTGGCTAACCATTTCCTCAATCGACTTCAAGAGCTTAATCAACTGATCTCTTTTAATGACGCTTTCTTGCACGCTATCACCTCCAGATAATACGTCATCCACATAAAATTCCTCCAAGAGCGATTTACTTGCCTCAGGGTACGTTTCCCTTTCGTCATATGCAAGCTGGTGTAAAGTTCCAATAGTCAGAAATGGTGCTGAGTTAGTTCCAAACGTCACGGGCCGCCAAACGATCTTTTGGTAATTGGAATCTTCTCGATGCATGTTTACTTGTCGATACATCTTGGCTATATCGGCCATCATAGCGTACCGCTTCAGCCTCCACCTCATTACAATTGCTGTCATGCTGCACTGAAGAGTTGGTCCGGTTAACAAGGTATCATTCAGGGATACACCAGAACTTGTTTTCCGGGAAGCGTCGAGCACCACTTGTACTTTCGTCGATGTGCTTTCCTTGTACACTGCGTGGTGCGGGAGGAAGTTATATGTAATCACCTGTCGACCGTTTTCCATTGCCCATTCGTTGCAATGAGGCACTTCATACATATGTCCTAAGTCTAAATATTCTTGTAGTACTGCTGCATATTCCTCTCTGAGACCTTCAGTACTGGCAAAACGTTTCTCTAGGTGCAATAAGCTTACAATTGCACTTGATCTCGGAAGCCCTAAGAAGTTTCGACTTTCCGAGTTTTTAAATGGTAGTCTTACTTGATACCGACCATCTGATTCCCTCTTTACATGGGCAAAATAATGATTTTCACAGGCATCCTCATCTTGCGTTCTAGTTTTACCCCCGTCGACTTCCTCAATTTCCAAAAACCGTTTTAATTGTTCGCTTATTTACACATTTTCGTTAAGTTCAACTTTGAATGAACGAAGGACTTTCTGCTGACCAATGTTCACACTCCCGGATTCTAGCCAGCCTAGCTTGGTGTGCTGACCTAAAGTCAATTTTTTAATCTCGCTGAGAATTACTTGAGCGTATACATCCGCTCCCAGAATGACATCAATTTTGCTCGGATGATCGAAGTACGGGTCAGCCAAATCAATGTTTCCTATCTGATCCCTAATCGACGTGAAAACCGATTGCGATGGAACAAAGCTAGTTAGCTTGTTCAAAATGAGTACGTCCACTACTAAGCATTCATTTGTCTTGGTACGCAGTCTAAGTTTCAAAGTCCCATTGCTTTGAATGCCTCTCGTCTTCCCAATTCCAGTTACAGATATGTTTGTGCAACCTCTTTTGATCCCGAGTCCTTGAGCTGCACTCTCCGTAATGATGGACACCTGTGATCCTTGATCCATCAAGGCGCGAAGCGTCACGAATCCGATTGGAGATTCAACTGAAACCAGTGCTGTCGCTAACAATACTGCTTTTGGAGCACTGATGGTCGATGAGTTAACTTTGGCGACTGTTGAGCCTGCCGTTGGAAATCGATGATTAGCTGAAGACGACGTAGACGGTTGTCCATTGTGTGACCCAAATGTTGGCGGTGTCCAAGGTTGATTATTCTGCGCTGTTAGTTGCGGTGACTGACTATTAGGGATAAACGGGGGCGGCAATTGAAGGGACTCCTTTCCGATAATTGAGGAGTTTGGTCTATGGAGGAGCGTATGGTGGGCCTTCTTACAGTGAAAACAACTCGATTTACTAGGGCATTTCCCGACGAAATGTCCTTTGTTTAGACAATTGAGGCACAAACCATTTTTCTTTGCCATTTCGAATCTCTTAGGATATTCTAATTTCAGGAAGCTTGAGCATTGTCTCAAATAATGTTGTCCTTTGCATAGAATACACACGATTTGTTGCGCCTCCTTTGTCACAAATACGTTGTGTATGTGCGAATGGGTTTATGCCTTTCTACACCAGCAGCTTCTAACGCTCTGAACCTGCATTGTAGGAGCTCTTTCAATTCTTGTAACGATGATATCTCCGAAACCTTAGCTTGCTGTTGCTCCCACATCTGTCGTGTTTTGGATGGTAATCGCTGTGCTGTCAAATGCACTAATATTGCATCCCATATGTTTCCTACCTTTAGATTGTCTATGGCCTGCACACAATAAACTGTTTTGTCTAACAGCATTTTGATCGATGATGCGGTTTCGTTTGCGTTGCTTATAAGGAGTAAATGGTTGAACTGCGTTTTCAACAATACATTTTTATCGTCGTACCGTTCCACGAGCATTTTCCACGCTGATTCATAATTTGCTTCGGTAATCGAATAGTGCTTCAATAATTGTTCTGCTTCTCCTGACAGACTGCATTTCAGGTAATGAAGCTTCTCCACTTTCGGTAAATTGGCTTTTTTATGGATCAGAGACGTGAACAGATCTTTAAACGATGTCGATTCGTCATATTTTCCATTGAACTTTGGCAGGTTGATCCGTGGGAGCCGAACGTCTGTATCATCCATTGCCTTCGATGACCGACTCGCTCCTTCTTTACAACTTTGCGCTCCATGTGCCACTTGCTCCACTCGTAACTCTTCCAATTCTACCTCAAATTCAATTCTGCCTCCTCAAACGCCAGATATACGTTCTGTTTAAAATAATCTGCTTCAAGGATCTTCTTTCCATCTACTAATTCAAGAATCTGATGATGATTCTCCGTGAAGGACCGACGAATTTGTTGCACTCGTTCCAGTAGTTTCGTAGCATACGCGGTTGTTTTCCGTGCCTTAGGGTCCTTTCGGAAATTTGTGACCATTTTGCTTAGCTGCTCGCTTAGTATACTTTGTTGTGCCACTAAACCATCCATCGTTCGTGAGGTCGCAGGACGTGATTCCAATACGAAATTCAGAACTATTAAATGTAATCAAGTCTGAATGACGGTTCACAAATTCCGCCCAATGTCCAGTAAGTACCCGTTACCTAAGCACCGCAACAGAGATCCAAATCTAATCCAAGTTTCGAATTATTCAACTTTCTTTCCAAAACCAACAGCAAACTAAATTTAGCTGCAACAATGATCCGATGCAGTGCAAACTTTATATGTGGTTTGCACTCTTAAATGCACTAACAATAGCAATTGAGCATAAGAATCTAAACTTGACACCAATTTGAAACCGATCCAATACCTGACCAATAAATTCAACCGCAATACTCATCCAATGTAATGCGAATTTGAGGTACGGTTCGTTCTTTCCAAAAAAAACACTTGCAAGTGTGCACCAAATTTTAGCAATAAAAAAATTCAGGATACTGGCGGTTATGGAATTAAATATTGAGGAAAAGGACTAAAATATGGAATTTACCAGACCTTGCCTTGCTCAATTGCTCACTTTTCATTAGCCCGCGTGAACTGATCTTTAATTGCTTTTCACTGCACTTAAATCCACAAAATTGTATCTGGAACTATATCCGGCTCGACGGACCAAAATGTGTTTCACGATAAAAAACTATGATTCGATTTCAACTTATGTATTTCCAATTTTTGTATTTCAATATAATACTGTCTAACTCGCGACCTGAAAAACTTGCAACTAATTATAAACTATTTCGAGAACGAGTTAACTGGTGAACGAACAATACAAGACTGAACAATGGAAAAATCTCTTTCAAAGAATTTACCGTTTGATGAAAATTTCGGTACATTTTTTCCCGCGTAAAATTAATCTTATACTAAATTTATAATATTCTAAACAATCGCGTGATTCTGCGATAATTTTATGATAGTCAGGTACTTCACTTTGAGTGACTGGACGTAAGAATGACCAAGCATCTTCATGCTTCATTATTTGATCGAGCAGACTGTACAGGGCTATGGTGTCTAACTTTAGGAATTCATCCGTGCGACGCACTCGTCGCGAATTATTATTGTTCTTGTTCAATTCTTCATTCGACGCTGATTTTAGATTTTTGTTCTGATTGCTTTGTCGGCGCTTTTTGGCTAGCGGTACATCATCGTCTTCATCACTGCTTGTTAGGGGGTCTGATTTGATTGTTTTCCGTTTCTTGCCATGTTCCTCATTCAGCACTGATGAGTTCTACTGGATGATTTCATTGCGTGTCTTAGCTAACCCAACAATCAGCTTGCACATGTTGATTAAAATTAAACAGTTACTACCCTCAAAAGTGTACCGCACCTAAGGCGGAATGTTCTGGCGGGGCTTCCTGGTGTGTTTCTCGGAGACAAGCGTGGGGCGCTACTCACTCCCCATAAACCTCTATGAGCCTTGAAGCGAAATTATAACTTGCTGGGACCCAACTTAATTTCCTTCACTTCTATCACTTATCACTCCCTTACACTTTCCACCACTGAGAAAAACTAAACCGACCTGCCTCAAATACTCTCTGTACTGAAATCCACTAGCCTTATACTACACGATTGATTCTCCTACGTTAATTCTCAAACTGTCTAATACAGGGTTTTCCATTAGGGACATATCAATTTCGTATCGTTACATGAACGCATTCTTAAACTTTTTTAATGAACCGTTAATGTCAAAATGTTGGCTAAAGTCAACATATTTATGATGGTAAAGTTCATTAACCAGCATCGTTTGAAAAACATTAAAAATTACTACCGAAATTTTAAGTCGGTGATCGTAGCTTTCACAGCGGTTACCCCAATTTTCCCCCGTAATAATCGTCCCACCCGACAGGCTGTACGTGCTATAGTGGGTAAGTTCGAGTCCAAATTTTTACTATTGAATGTTTTGGTCCCAAAAAGATGACGTACCGCTCGAAGCAAAGGAAATACCACAGCCGTAAGTGCATCGATTCATACTGAGCTAAATCAGTCGACTCAACGTCGTTTTCAAGAATTGTGCGTCGCTCAAACGACATTGTGGCGTATTTCGCGAAAGAGTTTAGGCCTACATCGTTACAAGATCACATTGACTCAAGAACTAAAGCCATTTGACCATTCGAAATGCCAAAACTTCTCTTGGCAAAGCTTGAAGAAAATGAAGAATTTCATCGAAACATAATCTTCAGCGATGAAGCTCATTTCTGGCTCAACGGCTTTGTTAATAAGCAAAATATGCATTATTGGTCAGCAAAAAACCCACACGTGCTTCTTGAGATACTATTGCATTTTCAAAAAATTACTGTTTGGTGCAGTTTTCATGCCGGAGGTGTGATTAGGCCGTACTTTTTCGTGAATGGAAAGAACTGTCATATTACTGTCAATGGAGAGTGCTATCGTGTTATGTTGGAAAGTTTTTTGTGGCCAGAATTGGATAAACTTGACATCAAGAATATATGGTTTCAACAAGATGGTGCCACTGGCCACACAGTATGCCTAACAATCGATTTATTTAAAGGCAAATTTAGTGAACATTTTATTTCGAAAAATGGTTTGGTCGAATTGTAACCCCGTTCATACGATCTAAAGTCATTGGCTTTCTTTTTATGGGAGTATATCAAGTCATTGATCTATGCTAACAAACCAGCAACTTTAAACGAGCTCAAAGCCAATGGCCAACGCAAAATTGCCAACATTCCGGTCGAAATGTGTGCAAGAGTGGTGTGAAATTGCGTCCAAAGAATTGACCGCTGTAAACGGGCTGGTGGTGGTCATACGAACAAAATTGAATTATATTCATTAGATGTAATGCTTACACTACACCCACTTAATATCTCAAATATTTCTGTGTATGTCCTTAATGGAAAGCCCTTTATAATGTAATCTTTTTTAGTGCTTTGTTAAAACATTTTTGATAAGACCTACTAGTTTCGCGGTCTCCCTTATAACGAATTAGTCTTTAAAATTTTTTTTAAGAAGGTAGTCGAGTTGGGAGGGAGGGGTATCAAATGAAATGTCTTGATAAGGACTTTTAGAAACTGAAATAAACAAGTAGAGTAGGCAGGAGAGTGCTCCTACCAGACGGTCTTTGTAGCCATCCTCGGGTTCGAAACAAATTTTCTAATAGCGTTAATCGATAGCTTGAATTATTCATCCAATACTTGGATAAGAAATCGTTCAAATTTATGCAAAAGACGCAGAATTTCTTTCGTAAGCACATTGTAGCCGCCATTTGATCCAGCTTAAATATTTTTCTGAATACTCAGCCGATTGAATATATAAATTAAACACAATTCCTTCAATTTTCATGAAAATTGGAAGAAAAAAAGTGTCTAGGTCAATTTAAAATATGTATCAACCGTAATCACGAGTTATTATTGTTGTAACTCCAGAAAATTGAAACGGCTATAACTCACATGATTATGATTCGATTTCCATAAAATTGTGTAAGCATTAAGATCTTATATCAGTCTTTTGCTTTTTATGGGCAAAAATGTAAAATATCCAAATCATACTTTTATCAACAAAGTTTAGTGACTTTCGAATTTTGAGGTATTTGCTGCCCTTGTACTTATAAAGACCTACCTCCGTGATTACTTTAAGATTTTCCGGCTCAAAACTCTCCAATCACGTCAATTTTGGTACATTTAGCTGCCTTTTTCTTCCGGGTTCCAAAAATTATAATCAGGACCATTCGCTTGATACCCAACTCGATTAGCTTTGATCAAAAAAAATTTAAAGGCTACTTCGTTATAAAAGGGACCCTCCCGTAACAAAATCTTAAATATTGGATAAGACCTAAAATGTGGAGAGATGATCATTTCTGACCTCTCTTAAAAGTTTGAGCATTTTAGCTTTTATAGTTTCTCAGGAAACTTGCTGCATCTCTTGGACGGATGAACAGGCCGACAGATGGATACATAGGTCGTGAAACTAGTAAGTCTTTGCTAAATTTTTTTTACAAAGACCTAAAAAGTCATTTCAATTAGCAGGAGGTCCAGGGCGAGGCAAATTGTTTGAGAAATGTTGTCACCTCCCTCCTCGTGATTGGAAAATTTGGAAATTGTGGGAAAATTTGAAAAAGATCACAGAGGATGACAACGGCAACAAAAATCTGGGGAACTTAAATTCACTCCACTTTGTTAATAATAATATGATTTGTAGCTTTCACATTTCCCCCATGAAATCAAAGCAGTACACTCAAACTTTTTGAAACTCTACAATTATGTAGACTAATACAGGATCTTTACGCTCACAAAAAAATTCATGAAAATCGAATTACAATCAAGTGAGTTACAGCCGTTTCAATTGTATGCAATTAAAAAAATAACACGTGTTGATGATAGATACTTAATTCAAATCGGCCTCAGCACTTTTATTTCATTATGATTTTCATGAAAATTCGATTAAAAGTGTTTAATTTGAATGAGTTCAATTGGGCGAGCATTCAGGAAAATTATTTAAGCTGGAACAAAGGGACGGCTGTCATGCGCTTATGAAGATACTCTGCATATTTTGCATAAATTTAAATGATTTCTTCTCCACGTATTTTTTTTTTTTGGATTGGGTGGTGAATATTATTTACGCACTGGCCTTGGGACGTTTATGCTCACAAGTGACTGGACTTCCTACTAAACACCTTCTCTATCAACGCAAGAACCCAAATTGGAACCGTTTGATACATTACTTTGAGCCAGGTCGCGTATTGCTAAGTCATGAAGCACCTTCAAGCCGGGGGATCCCTCCTCTGGCGGGAGGGGAGGGAGGAACTGTCAGGCGATCTCCCAACCCCAACATCTCTGGATACTGTACGTACCTTTTATCTTTTAGGACTGCCCGAACATAATGTGCAACAGGGTTCCATTTGTCAACCGATCCAAGCATAGCCGCGACTATACTATCCGGGGTGAGCTCTCTTGTTTCTCTGTAGAGGTCGCTTCGCAGCCTGTCTCATTTTTTGCACGCAAAAGATGTGTGGCACATATCGTCTTCTTCTTCTGGGCAAAACTGATAAATGTGGGACCGTGGCCTACGAATATTTTGCAAGTAAGACTGAAAACACCCATGCTCGCTCAAAAGCTGGGCCAGGTAGAGGTCAGTCTCACCACGCTTTCCATTTAGCCACGGTCTCAGATCCAAGATGAAGTATGACTTACATTACCTACAATGACCACACCAACAGAAAATGAACTCGACTTCTGCGCATTCCTTGACGACAAAGCATCAGCATCGTCTTTAATTATAATTCAACACGTCGCTTCTTCCGTTTGAACGTGTAGCCCAGTCATATTAGGGCTTTCACCTCGGAATGAAAGATAATAAGCTGCAAATTGGTATGAACCTTTGTTTTGTCATTCTAAATGTTGTCTCAAAAGTCACAATCGTTATCGTGTTCGCGTCTCAAGATATTCAAGGTCAAAGGTCACAAAAATCGGTTTTTCGCGAATATCTGGCTTCCTATCGGTTAAATGAGATTTGCATTTATTATAAAAGTTGTAGGCTATAAAATTCCCTACAACTTTTGTTTAAACTTTTTTTTCATACGACCAACCGTTTTGAAGGTAGAGCGCGAAGAGTGCACATCGTACAGTCATATACGGCCTAATGCAAGGTCAAGCGTGAGTTATGGTTATCAGTACGTTATAAAGTCAATTATTTACTTGGAAATTATAATTATTAAACAATGCCTATTATTTATGTACTAACTATTAATTATTTATATTTAATTAAAGTAAGTAACTTGATTATTATATGATGCCTGTCGTTATCGATCTTGATGAAAATAATGTAACATACATCATCGATGGTGGATTTCTTCTGCATCGCGTCGTATGGAGCAAAGACGATACTTTCTCTATTATTTTAATTAAGTACATTAAATATTTACAAACACATTATGGCTCAGCAATTGTTGTTGTATTTGACGGATATTCGGACTATAGTAAAAATATTAAAGCACTGGAACAACAAAGAAGAACTGCTGCACTTTCAAAATCATATGAAGTTTGTTTTGACGAAACAATAGTTGTGCCAATCAGTCAAGAAAAATTTTTATCAAATCGGTCTAATAAAAAAAATTTATCGACATGCTTGTTGAAAAATTTAAAACTGTTAATATCACAACAAAACAAGCCAGAGATGATGCTGATGTTCTCATCATTGACACAGCTATTGCCTTATCAGAACATCAAAAGACTGCTGTCATCATAGGAGAAGATATCGATTTGCTCGTTATTTTAATTGGACGTACTCAGTCACATCATCAGGAAATTTTTTTGAAAAAAGTTGGCAAAGGCAATGTCAAAACACAAATATATTCTACTAAAAGTTTTGACCAATATCCTCGTACTAAAAAGCACATTTTATTTTTACACGCATTCAGTGGCTGTGACACGACTTCTGCGCTATTTAAAAAAGGAAAAAAAACTGTTACTAGAGCATTGGAAAAAATTCCTGATTTAGATAAACTGGTGGAAGTATTTCAACAAGAAAACTGCCCAAAACAAACATTATTAGAAAATGGAGTGCGCATCTTGTTGGCATTATATAATGCTCCAAAATCTGAGGACAACATTGATCATTTCCGCTACACGCAATTCATCAAATTTACAAAACTAAATAAACCTGTACAACTGTCAACACTTCCACCAACAAGTGTAGCAGCTCATCAACACATAAAACGTGTCTACTACCAGATTCAAACGTGGTTAGGGAAGGACTTAGAACCTAAAGAATGGAGCTGGATGCTTGAAAATGAAATCCTGGAGCCCATACGAACGTTATTACCTCCAGCACCAGCCGAACTACTAAACGTAATATTTTGCAATTGCAAAAATGGTTGTGGTTCCCGCTGTGGATGCAGAAAATCAGGGCTACAATGTTCTTTAGCTTGCGGCCAGTGCAACGGACAAGCTTGCCTCAACGCTTCACTGTATCCAAGTAATCCCGATGAAGAAAATACATATGATCCCGATATTCTGGAAGGTTTGGAGATGAACATGACAGATAATGAGGATGATGACAATGAATCGAACATTTTTGAGCGACAAGAAGAAGAAGACGACGAACAAGAAGAAGATAATTAGCTTCCATTTCCAATTTCATTACAATTAAAATCAACAAAGATACTTTTGATATTTGAACTCACATTTTGATAAATGTATATTATGCCGTATTTAATAATAAATAAAAATATGTGTAAAATATATACTCTTACTATCATTTTAACTTAAAATAAAACTAAAATATATAATCCAGAATTAATAATATTTTATACTTAAATAGTTAAATATGAATAATTATATATAAATAATCAAGTTACTTACTTTAATTAAATATAAATAATTAATAGTTAGTACATAAATAATAGGCATTGTTTAATAATTATAATTTCCAAGTAAATAATTGACTTTATAACGTACTGATAACCATAACTCACGCTTGACCTTGCATTAGGCCGTATATGACTGTACGATGTGCACTCTTCGCGCTCTACCTTCAAAACGGTTGGTCGTATGAAAAAAAAGTTTAAACAAAAGTTGTAGGGAATTTTATAGCCTACAACTTTTATAATAAATGCAAATCTCATTTAACCGATAGGAAGCCAGATATTCGCGAAAAACCGATTTTTGTGACCTTTGACCTTGAATATTTTGAGACGCGAACACGATAACGATTGTGACTTTTGAGACAACATTTAGAATGACAAAACAAAGGTTCATACCAATTTGCAGCTTATTATCTTTCATTCCGAGGTTGACCCCTTTTTTTACCTATGACTGGGCTAGTGTGGACAAAAATAGCAAAGAAGTAAAATTTAAGGTTGTTCAGAACAAAAATAGCAGTGCACATCGTGTCGCAGAATCATTTGATCAGTATTGAAGACGCAAAGATTGTTAGCCACATCCAAGATCAAAGGAATCTACAAAACGCATCAAAAATATCCTTTCAATAAGTATCAAGGTAATATATATATTCAGCTTTGTTTAAGTTTACTCGGGAATATGATTTATTGAATGATTTTTCTACTTGGGATACAAATACAAACAATGATGATGGCAGGGTTGAAGTGAGTAGTTAAGAAAAATGCATGGGCGATTATAAAAGATATGTGGGCCTTTCAGTCACCCATCGGATGGGTTCTTAGGTGGCAGATAGAAGATGCCGTTACCGGCTAGCCAGTGGGTGTGTGGGAGATAAAATACCACTTATGGACCAAAAACTGACTAAGTCGAAGAGCTGACCGCGCTTCACTTAGTATATACTTCTCATGGAACCAGGGCAACAGCCCGAATTGGATTGGATAAATGGCAATAACTATCGCAATGTATGAAGGGCAAATCTTTTGGAACTTGGAATATCAGATCGTTGAACAGAACAGGTACGCTGCGATAACCTCTGGATGAAATAAAAAAAAAACAAATCATACATCCTCGCAATGCGAGAAACTAAATAGCATGATGAGGACGTATTTGACATGCGACCACGCAACGTGTTTAAAAGCAGAAAAATGCAAAGAAGCTGTGGCGGTTATATTATATTATATTCAAAATAACTCAAAAATATTCATTCCATTCATAAAATATACTGTACATAAAAATACTTTACTTTTGACACATTAAACAAATCATGTAAATCTAGTTACCTATATTGTTTTTGAAATTGTATATATAGATTGTAAATTAATGAAGTTAGTCAGTAAGTTCAGTTCATTCAACGAATTCAGTTCTTTCTCAAATATTGTATTGAGAAAGTTAATTAATAAATATAATTTAATTTGTTTAGTTCGTTCTTAATTATTGTATTTTTTGAATTTATAATAAAACTTTATTCAATACATAATCTTTCTTATTGTAGAAAGAAATGTTTATGCTTATAAACAATCACAAGCCAACTACAAAGAACGAACAATTGGTGACCCCGATAAGGCACAAGCGCCTCTTATTGAAAATCCAGGTTTTTTTCAACACGTGAACTTGCAACGGAAGTCGTCGTAACCTTTAAGAAGGACGGGCAGTACCACGCTATCTAGGTCCGAGCTGCTTTTGCGAATATAAAAAACGAACAGAAGCAAACTGTCGAAGCTATAGCTGAGAGCGTTCTCTCTTCGGCAAAGTCTCATATTGTAGGAAGTAATTTAGAATCAAAGGAAAGTCCTGTTGGTGTCAGTGCTACACTACGCGAACGGGAGAACCACACCGATCTCTCTGCTATCAATAATTCTATGCAAGGAATCAACACAACAGTCTCAGATTTGGCAACCATCACTGAGAGTTCGGCGCTGAATGACAGTGGCAAACGCAGACTAGTTCAAGACATCCAGACTAGAATTTTTTTAAAAATTGTGAGATTGCCTCGCAAAAGCTGTGACTCGCGTGTCGTGGAAGATCAAATTACGAAGAAAGTGAAGGAATCTGATTTTTCGTGGCGATTGAGTCGTTTTGTGCGATTGACTCACACCTTGATAGATGAAAATTCTTGTGTCAATTACGAGCGACGGTAGAAATATTGTTTCGTTAGAGCAGAAAAACAAGCGAAAAGGTCAAATCGCGATTTTATTTGCAATTTTCGCCAACTGGTGGTACATTTACGGTCGTGTGTCAGCCCGCCCGCCAGCGAAACGCAAATTAGAATTGTGAGCAATTTCGAATTTAGTTATAGCATCCGGACAGAGTCTTAAGAGCAAAGCAAAACAATCATCAAATCAGCAGGCAGCCATTGATTTAGTACCGCGAATAAACCGAGAACAGGCGGAAAACGGTAAAAAGTTCCAGCAGAAAAATCCAATCAGCGAACTCATAAGACATCAAAAGTGGAAAACGACGAGCGAGGAGCGAGTATCCAAGAAGGAATTTAAGTAAGAGAATTTATGTACAACATTACATTCTACACACATTCACACATATATACCAGAATTTTTAAATATTTCAAATATTTCTAAATATTTTTTTTTAATTTTTAAAACTGTAAATTTTAACAATTAGATCGCATCCTACCCTTAGGATATATCCTGCGACAGGGGGGATATATCCAGTGTAGTGCACCCAGAACCCTTAGGGATTTATTTTTGCAGGAATATTTATATTATGATAAATTAAATTATGCCTCAAGATAATTTTCATGATGCGAGTCCTTCAGGGGATTCTACAGTAAATGCTGTAGCAGTAAAGCTACCTTCATTTTGGAAGAAGTTTCCTGAAATATGGTTTAAGTGTTCGGAGGCTCAATTCACTCTGGCTGGGATTACGACAGAGTTAACTAAATTCAATTATGTTCTGGTAGCTCTTGATCCTGAAGGAATTAGGACACTTACTGATCTAGTGAATAATCCTTCATCCACTACTCCCCACACAACTTTAAAAGAAGCTTTAATTTCCAGACTTTCAGCAAGTGAGAATATGAGATTAAGTCAATTAATTTCGAATCTCACTTTAGGAGATACACAGCTCTCACAACTTCTTCGTGAGATGGAACAAATTGGGGGGGATAAAGTTGGAGATGGTCTCTTAAGATCATTATGGCTTCAAAGACTACCGGAAAACATGCAAGCAATATTAGCATGTAACCGGTCCAGCTCTTTGAATGATCTGGCATCAAGTGCTGATAGAATTTTTGAAGTTTCAAATAGACCATCAGTATTTTCATTTGCAAATTACTCCAAATCAGAACCTAACGTTTAACAACAAATTGCAGAGTTTAGAAGTCAAATGGCAGAACTTACTAAGGCTGTTGGAGAATCATTAAGATTTAGAAGTCCAAGAAGGAACGATGGCCAGTTTCAAGGTTTCCGTTCACGTAGTTCATCCAACAGGCGCTCAAAAGATAGAGGATTTTGTTGGTGTCATGCAAAATCTGGTGTCAATGCACGTAAGTGCAAATTTACTAACAAAAAATGTAAGGAGACTTTCAATAATTCAAAAAACTAATTCCTCTTAAGTCTCCGGCGGCAAACTTAAGTAGTATTTCTTCTAGCCGCCTTTTAATTCTCGATCATTCTTCAAAGAAGAATTTTTTTATCGATACAGGTGCGGAAATTTCCGTGATTCCGAAATCAAATAATTTGAAATTAATTCCATCGGGATTTAAACTTTCTACTGCTAATGCATCTTTCATTGATACATATGGCAGAAAATTATTTACATTAAATTTGGGACTTAGAAGAGATTTTTCATGGCACTTTATAATTGCCGACCTTACACGTCCCATTATAGGAGCAGATTTCCTTGGTCATTTTGGTCTTTTAGTAGATGTAGCTAATAAAGCTTTGACTGACCCAGTTACCAATCTTGAATCAATAATTTGTATTTCTAAGGAAGATTATTCAAATTTATCAATTCATAAAAAGTCACACAAAAGAAAAGTTAACTGGACTCCAGAAGCAATTGAATCTTTTAATTTTTCAAAACAACAATTATTCGAAGCAGCAGTATTAGCTTTTCCTAACATGGATGCTCCTTCAGCAATTTTTGTCGATGCTTCAGATATTGCCATTGGTGCAGCACTCCAACAACGCATAAATGATGACTGGCAACCCTTAGGTTTCTTCTCTAAGAAACTCAATCAAGCTCAAAGAAATTAATTGTTGGCGGCTTATCATGCAGTAAAATATTTTAGATTTTACATTGAAGGTCGTTCTTTCACGCTGTTCACAGATCACAAGCCATTAATATATACATTTCGGCAGAACCCAGCTGAAGCTTCTCCAAGGCAACTCCGTCAACTAACATTTATTAGTGAGTTTACTACAGACTTTCGACATATTTCTGGCGAAGAGAATGTAGTTGCTGATTCTCTTTCTAGGATTTCTCAAATAGAAATTCCTAGTTCAATAGATTTCAAAGCTATTCCAGAAGCACAAATTGTAGATGAATGTTTGACAAACTTGAGAACAAATTCGAAATTTAAGTTTAGTCAAATTAATTTGCCAAATTCAGATATTGAAGTTTTTTGTGAAATTTCTGATAAAACTATCAGGCCTTACATTCCAGAAAAATTTTGTGAACAAGTTTTCAAAACTGTTCAAAATTTAGCACATCCTGGAATACGAACTACTCGTCGCATTATTGCAAACAAATATTTTTGGCCTTCATTAAATAAGGATGTTGCAAACTCGAAGTTGTGTCAACGTTGCAAAATTTCAAGGCATAATAAAAGTGAAATTAAGACTTTTCCATTGGTATCTAAACGCTTCAAAGCAATTCATATGGATATTATCGGACCACTTCCATATTCACAAGGTTTCCGTATTGTTTGACAATTACTGACCGATTTTCAAGATGGCCAGAAGCTATTCCTATGACAAATATAACAGCTCAATCTTGTGCGAAAGCTTTATGCAGTGTTTGGACTGCACGTTTTGGAGTTCCTGAAACCATAGTTACGGATCAAGGTTAACAATTTGAATCACAACTATTTGGCGAACTAGCAAGGACTCTAGGTTTTAAGCGCAACCGTACTACAGCTGATCATCCTCAAGCTAACGGTATGATCGAAAGATGGCATCGAACGCTTAAAGCGGCCATTATGACACATAATAATTTTTCATGGACCAAGAGCTTACCTTTTGTGATGTTAGGTTTGAGAACAGCAATCAAAAAAGATCTTAATACTTCTCCAGCAGAACTACTTTATGGAGAAAATATCAAAATTCCGGGTGATTTTTCAATTCCATCATTTGATAACCAAATACAAAACGATTTAACAAAGATCTGAAAACTGCTATGTCGGTTCTCAAACCTTTTCCGGCTGCAAATCATGGTAATAATAACACAAAAATTATTAAAAGTTTAGATACGGTTCGGTTCGTCCATCGCTTAAACCACCATACCCAGGTCCCTTTAAGATATTGCAAAGAAAAGAAAAATATTTCACTATTGAGATTAATAATAAAGCGTGTAATATTTCGGTAGACCGATTAAAACCTTGTTTTTCCGCAATTGAGAAAAAAGTAGTAAAAAATAATGGAAATATAGAAAACAAAAAAGCATCGTTTGACATCAGTAAAAATAAAACAAGATTTATAACAAGATATTTATGAATGGCAAACGTTCCAATAAGCCTCAAAGAATAATTTTACATTAAAATTAAAAAATTTACCAGTAACAGTTAACTAACCTCACATAAGTAGTTTTCCTTTTATCGCGAAATATGAATATTTCACTAGGGGGGAAGTTCTGTGGCGGTTATATTATAATATATTCAAAATAACTCAAAAATATTCATTCCATTTATAAAATATACTGTACATAAAAATACTTTACTTTTGACACATTAAACCAATCATGTAAATCTAGTTACCTATATTGTTTTTGAAATTGTATATATAGATTGTAAAATAATGAAGTTAGTCAGTAAGTTCAATTCATTCAACGAATTCAGTTCTTTCTCAAATATTGTATTCAGAAAGTTAATTAATAAATATAATTTAATTTGTTTAGTTCGTTCTTAATTATTGTATTTTTTGAATTTATAATAAAACATTATTCAATACATAATCTTTCTAATTGTAGAAAGAAAAGTTTATGCCTAAAAACAATCACAAGCCAACTACAAAGAACGAACAAAGCCATGAGTTTGCAGTGGCTTTAGTTGTTGAAAGCACATTTAAACAAATTATCACCGACTTCGAGCCCGTTAACGAAATGATCTGTGCGATTCGTATCAAGACCAAATTCTTTATTGTCTGGCTGGTCAAGCGCCTACAGAAGACAAGGAGGAGGCAACCAAGGAGGCACTTTTTGCAGGAATCGAAGGCCCAAGAGAGACTGTAGTGCTATGAAGAAGAAGAAGAAGGCACTGTCAATGCATTGCCATCAAATTGCTCTGGGTGACTTGAATGCAAAAATCAGCCGACAAGTGGTGAATACAAGAGCAAATGGCGGGCACAGCCTCCATGCAGGAACCTGCGACAACGGGCAATGCCTGGTAGGCTTTGCTACTAATAGAGGCTTCACAGTAAGCTTCGATCGCTTTCCACATCAAGACATCCATAAAAGAACGTGGACATCGCCAGATGGTCATATATTCAACCAGATTGACCATGTTCTCACACAAAATGAGCCGTCACTAGCATTCTCTGTGATTTGGACCAATACCTTATAAGAGTAAAGTTCCGATGCCGCAACCCCAAGAGCTTTAAACAAGGAGCATCAGTGATTTGGACCACTACCTTATAAGCTGATTTGGACTACTACCTTATAAGGGTAAAGTTCCGATGCCGCAACTCCAAGAGCTTTAAACAAGGAGCATCAGCTACCCCTAGGTATCAGATACACAAGCTAAATGATAGCTTAGTAACGTCCACATACAGGTCAGCGCTGAAAAATCACATCAACATATATTTCTGCAGGTGGGAGAAAATAATGATGACATCAAAACCATGTGGAAGACAATAACAGACGCAGTAACAGAAGCAGCCGAGGAGGTCTTAGGGTACCAGCTAAGAAAAGGAGGAACAACTGGTATGACAAAGATTGTAAAAGGAGCCCGGTGCACAAAAAATTCATCCAGTGACTAACTCGGACCAAAGAAGAACAACATAAAATCCTTCGACGTCAAGATAAAAAAGTGTGTCTAAGAAAGAAATGACTGACCATCAACGCCGAAAACCAACAGATAAACGCAAACATGATAAACGTAAACATGATCCTACATGAGGTCAGATCGGCGTATTTCTTTATTAAAATACTAAGAGATAGCTTCAATCTGCAAACAAATCTTTGCAAAAGTGTACCATTACAGGCAAACCAGTCAAAATTAGAATCAGATGGCTGCAATATTTTCAGAAGTTATTTACAGTATCCCAAACAATGGCTGAAGCTACGAATATTCCAGAACTACCGGCAAGAGGTCCCAGTTTTGCCACAAACCAGAGATGAAGTACAGGCAGCAATGCGGGACCTCAGAAAAATAAGGCTCCTGGAATAGATGGAATACCAGCAGAACTGCTTCAGAGCGGGGTCCCCATCTAAATAATCTTCTGCACCTACTAATATGCAGAATATGGTCAGAGGAGCAGTTACTAGAGGACTGGAAAAGAGGATAATATGCCCCGCACACAAAAGGGTGACAAATTAAGGTATGAAAATTATAGAGGCATTGCTTTGCTGTGCAAGTCTTATAAAAAATCATAGAAAAAAAATTAAAGCCGTTCTATGAAAATATTATGAGAGAACATCAGCGAGGCTTTCGAAGTGGAAAGTCTACAATAGAGCAAATATTTTTAAGCAAAGCAAGTGCTCAAAAATGCTGGGAATATAACATCGATGTGCACCAACCCTTTGTGGACTTCACGCAAGCATACGACAGTGTCAACCAAAATGCGCTGTACAAACAACTTTGGTGTCCCAACAAAACTAGTTTGCATGGTAAAGGTCACAATGCTAAACACAAAGTCCAAGGTCAAGGTAAACGAGGAGCTAGCGGAAGCTTCAAATTGAAAACAAACTTAAAACAATATAGCCCTGGAAAACATCATCAGGAAAAAATTGGCGAAAACCTCGGGTACAGTCCACATAATTGGTAGCGTATGGTGGTAAACGTTGTGGAACATTCAATCTTAGATACCAAAGGAACATTCCTTTACCTAGAACCTGAAGTAAACCGAATTGACTTACAAGTTATGAAAAGAAAACGAAATTCATGACTCAAACGGGGAAAGAAACGCTTGTTCGACAACACCTGACCATAGGCCAGTACATCCTTGAAATAGTGGATAACTTTGTATACCTTGGAGTCAACCTGAATAGAAGAGGCACTGAAAACGATGAAGTATTTTTTTGTGTTTGGGAGGTGAACGCCCATTTATGCACAGAGTGTAGAACTACCATGCATGCAAGGAGACAACTAGACTTCCCATTAAACACCTCCATTGTCAACCCAAAAACCCAGCCTGAGACCGTTTGACACATTACTTCGGGCCAAGTCTCCTGCCGTGAGCTGCCTTCAAGCTGGCGGATTCTTATTCTAGCAGCAGGGGAAAAGGGAAGAGGAAGTGCCAGACAAGTGATCCTCCACCCTAATGCCTTCGGCTGCTGTGAGTCCATTTTATCTTTTAAGACTGCCCAAACATAATGTGCCACCTGGCTCCATTTGTCAGCCGATTCGAGCATTATCCCGACTATATTATCCAGAGTGAGCTCTTCCGTCCCTCCGCAGAGGTCCCTTCAACGCTTGTCCCATTTAGTGCTCGCAAAAAATATTTGGCAGGTATTGTCTTCCTCTCCTGGGAAAACCGACAAGCGGGGGATCTTCACTTACCAACCTTGTGTAGGTAAGAATTAAAACACCCATGCCCGCTCAAAAACTGCATCAAATAGAAGTCAGTCTCATCATGCCTTTAATTTTGCCACAATCTCATATCCGAGATGAGGCGCGCAGCCAATCTTCCCTTCATGCAATTCACCCAAGACTGCAGCCAATCGTTGAGTGAGCGCTGTTTGTCCTCACAAACAACCATCTCCCTCGCATCCACTCTTTAGCAAGGAGGGCGACAGGTATCAGTCCCGCAATAACTCTGACTGCCGAATTAGAGACTGCCGGATACGAGGATGCTCAGTGCTCCTCTTCTCTCTACCTGTGTCAAGCGTTTTTGGTATGCCTCCTTACTGAGAGCATCGCCCTACACCTCTACTCTGACCATACAGCACTCATCAAGAGGCGTCTTCTTGATGGGCTGGGTCCTCCTACGTTGGCCATAAATTGCAGCCTTCTCGGCTGTTGCCCTGATTTGCTCAGAGAAACTCATCTTCGAGTCGATCAGTAGCCCCAGGTACTTCACCGATGGCTTCGATTCCATCCGCATGTCTCCAATACTGATCATCCTCACTCTAGGGACTCTCAACTTAGTCAAGATGACCACTTCGGTTTTCTTCAGTGCTAAACTGAACCCGCGAGCAGTCATCCAGTCTCTTATTTGGCACATTAGCAAACGTAGCCCAAGTTGCGCTTGCTCAACGGTGCGCAGAGCGACCAGTGCCGCAACATCATCCGCATAGCCGATCAAGTGCGACTCATCTGGCATCTCCAGTCTTAGTAGCCCTCCGTAAGACACGCTCTACAGGTCCGGGCCAAAGATAGATCCCTGGGCAACATCCGATGTAATTTCCATCCTACGTTGTCCCTATGTCATGCTGTAGAGTAAGCTTCGGACCTTTAGGTACTCCCACAAAAGACACATGAGATATTCTGGAATTTGAAAAGGGGTTTCCAGCATATCTATAATATCCTCCCATTTAGCCGAGCTGAAGGCATTCCTGGCGTCGAGTGTCACCAACAGGACGATCCGTGGCTTGGTACGAATATATGCCTCTGCTTTTTGGACCGTGCTCAACACCTCTGCTCGAAAATCATACTGCCGAAGAGATAGGTCCCCGACAGCACGAATCGCGTCCCCTTAGTAAGTTTCTCTAGCACTTTCCCAGCCGTGTCTAGCATGCATAACGGACGGTATGCAGACGGCGATTTGGGATTTCCCTTCCCCTTGCTGATCAGCATGAGCCTCACCACCTTCCATCGTACCGGGAAAACCCCGTCCCGTAGGCAAGCGTTGAATGTGCTGAGCAGCAAGTCAGGACAATGTTGATAGACAAACTACAACATCTCAGCTGGAACACCATCTGGATCTGGAGCCTTCCTCGCTTTCAGCGAAAGGACTGCCTCTTCCAATTCTAGCTGTGTGAAGAGTGGATACTTGACTGATGTTTCACCATGGACAGCGTCAACATAGACGGGATGAGCGGGGAAGGGTGCGCACCCTATCTCATCAATCTTTTTCAAGCTCGCTTGTAGCCAAGGCTCCTCGGACTCTTGTTCACATTGTCCACTAAATCTTTCCAGCAGCAAGCCTTGCTGTGGTTAATCAATTTGCGAAGATTGCCAACTAGTTGCATGCTTTGTCACGGTTCCATGTCCGTTGAGCCTCACGTCGAAGCTTGTGACACTCCCTTCGCTTTTCAATGATTTGAGGTGGCCACCAATAAACGGGGGCTTGCCGTGTTGGGATTTTTGCCGGGGCATAAAAGCGTTGTAAGTAGTCGTAATGATGTTGATACTTGAGTTCACCACGTCTTGAGCCACCAGTTTTTCCGTCCCGTCGGAATCTCCCTACAGGGGTGCACCTGTTGTAAGCACCTTGATGAACCTCTCAAAGTCCTTCCTTCCGATGTTCCATCCAATAGCAGAACTCCAAGAGCACGGACGTCGGGTGACAATATCACTGATCTCAAACAGAATGCACTGATGATCACTGGCTGAGTAGCCCTCTCATACCACCCAATTGTGTATCCTCCGTACTTAGGACTCCGAAGTGAATGTCACGTCCGTTATGGTTCCTTCACGGCGTATTTCTGATGCTTAGTGTGACGAGCTCCGTCCTGGCCGTCATTTCCGGGATTCGCTTCCTCTGCGGATCTGTTTAAGACATGCCCCATTCGATTGCTTTAGCGTTGATGTCCCCCCCCAACGAGCACGCTCCCATCTGTGTTCGAGACAGTGCCCTCCAAATCCTGAAACTTGCCTTGTAAATATGATATTGATTCGTTCGGCGTTAGGTACACACTAAAGAAACTGGTCCCTTAGCACCGAACCTGCACAGCTCTCCGCCCGGAAATAACTATTTGGAACTCAGGTGGTGGCAGTGCCAGTTTCATCAATAATGCTTAACTTTTATCGGGGTGTTGCTTACTCAGCAGTAGAAAGTCGGCTTTCATGTTTCTCATAAACTGTTCATGCAGATTTTGGGCAGTCGAGCTGCAGTGTAGGTTTAGCTGCAAATAAGTTCTGATTTTGCCGTTAATCTGTGCGTCACAGGAAATTTCCTCCGAAATTATAGAAGCTACAAACGTCAAACTTTTTTAAAAAGTCAGAAGTGGTGATCTCTGAAAAGTTTAGGTACTTTCAAATATATCAAAATTTTTTAAGGTGGTCCCGCCTCACAACGAAGTGGCCCTTAACAAATTCGTTCATTAAATGTAGTCGAGTAGAGTATCAAATGAAAGGACTTAGCACTTTTAGAATCTAAAAATAAGTTATTTTTTGCATTAGGAGTCCGGGAGAGGCAAAATGCATGAACAATATTTGTGTTGTCCCCCTCGCTGTATAACTGGATGCTTTTGGGTCGAAAATCTTTAAAAAATCGCGAAGTAGGTCCTTATGATTCCAAGGGCAACAAATACCTTGGAAATCAAAATTCACTCAACTCTGTTAGTAATAGTATGATTTATAAATTTCACATTCAAAATCGAAATGGTACACTTAAACTTTAAGTTTATATTTATGTAGGTTTATCTAAGACCCTAATACCTTTGAAGTTTCATGGAAGTGAGTTAAGTTTTATACACTTTGACTTTGCATATCTTTAGGCGTTAGCTTATCGTTTGAGCTAATTTACCAAAGACTCACCTCTACATATTTATGTAATTTATTGATGCCTGTGCTAACTTCTAACTTTTTACTTGCATTATGTTCCTTCGCATGGCTACTGCTTGCCTAGATAGGATAAATAAAACAAAAATCGTGACATGTTTTGGCCTTTGTGGATTAACTTTCCACGCTAAATGCGTGGGCTTAACTGGCCCAGTGGCTGGTAACATTATGCGAAGCGGTTCTGGGGTATACTGGTACTGCGCTAGGTGCCGGAAATATACCATTTCATCCTTTGCAGACCAGCTCCGGTCAGCTAATGCTACAGTAGAGTCCCTATCAACTTCCTTTTCTTAAATGCAGGAGAAACTTGAAGAGACTGAAATTTCTTTAGCGTCTCTTGTTTTAATTGCGCAGGCAGAATTATTGCCGACATATCGGATGAACCGGCAACTGGAACAGGGTGTTAATGCCCTTCCCCCTGAAAATGAAAATGAGCGTGTTTTACACCAACAGCAACCTGAGCATGTTTTACACCAACAGCAACCTGAGCATGCTTTACAACAACAGCAACCTCAGCAATTGCTCCTGAGTCTGCCGCAGAGTGAGGATCAGCTACAGCAGTTTCCGGATCAACCGTTGACACCTCGAATTCTTCTGCTGTCACCGCAGTTACTTTTGCCGAGTGTGTATGATGAGCTGATATCATCACGCCGTCACTGCATTATACAAAATTCTACTGTGTCAACTCTTGGGTAGCAGCGGCCTCTTACGCGAAGTGTGCTTGTGCAAAAACAGCAAGCATGTAGTCAGGAGTCAATTCCGGCTCCAATTAATAAGGCTACGCTCCTGCAACAAAATAATCGCATGCAGCAGTCTTTCTTGCCTATTCAACAGGAACAAAAAATTCAGCCACAATCCGAGCTGTGCCTAACACAATCAGCGACTAATAATCTTCAGCAAAATATCGTTATGTCTTCGGCACCACAAGACTATATACACAGTGTGTTAGCTGATAACTGAGTATTGCGGGCATTCTCCTCACCTCTCCAATTGTTCATATCAAGGCTCGATTACAACACAACCAAGAATACACTTACCAACTACGCAACATCGATGCTTGGTTACATGCCTAGTATTTTCAGGTACGTAAAGTTAACAAAAGACAACCTTCCTGACCAGGTTATAAGTTCTTTCAAGCTGACAGTCCCGGCTGAACTTTCTATCCTATTCAATTCCGATTTTTGGCCAAAGGAGACACTCGTTAAAGTATTCAATACAAGGCAACCTAAGCGGTGATTTCGTCCCGAAAAAGATATCAAACAACCTCAACAACCTTCAAGGATCATCTAACACTGAAAGAAATTCTTTCCTTCCTAATCGTTCAACTATTTCTATTTACTATCAGAATGTTCGTGGCTTAAGAACCAAACTTGAGGACTTATTACTCGTGTCTCAATTAACTAGTGATTCTGTTATCTGTTTAACTGAAACGTGGTTGAACGAGAATATTTCAAATGCGAAAATATTACCTGATTATTTAGTCTACCGATGCGACCGTGACCTTAACATTACTAATAATTCTGATGGTGGAGGAGTCTTGGTTGCAGTCTGCAAAACCCTTAATAATTCACTTTGCGCTGACTTCAAATTTGCTCATGCTATTGAGTGTGTAATTGTGAAACTCCCTCTTCCTCATAACTCCGCATTTTTAACTTCCTCTGTGTATATTCCCTGTAATTCTCCCTTAACTGTGTACGAAGCCTTCTTCGATGAACTCTCTGCCTATCTTCTTGCTCGTCATCCACATTGCAAAATTATAATTTGTGGGGACTTCAATCTACCGGCAGTGGAATGGGACCACTTAACAACACCTGGCATTTCCTAAACAAATAATCCTTCTTCGCTACTTCCTTTCCCTTTGTTCTTTTTCACAGTTCAATCATATTCGTAACCCTAATGGTCGTCTTCTGGACCTTGTCACGTCAAATGTTCAAACTGGGTGTCTATCAGTAGCTCCTGTTTTGAATTCTTATGTTCAACTTGATCTCTATCATCCACTTTTGTCTCTTGCACTAACAGTTGATACCCTGAAACCCCAGAGAACTGCCTCAGTTTATCGTTACAATTTCTTTCGAGCAAATTATGTGGCAATTAAAACCAATTTGGACTCGGCCAACTGATGCACCTTCTTTACTCGTCTTGACTGCGATAGTACTTTGAACAAATTTTACGATTACCTTAACAATCTGATTGCTCTTTATACTCCCCTCCAAGCTCCTCATAAAGCAAAAATGAAGCCTTGGCTTACTCGAAGTGTTCTTCGTGCCTTAAGAGCCAAAGACAAGGGGCATATGCACTATTAATTGACCGGAAATGATGATGCTAAACAGAATTTTTGCAAACTGGGCTCTTCGGCTAAAAAAGAGCTCAAAACGGTCACAAAAATTACTTTAGCAGTTTAGAGAGTTCCCTCCTGACAAATAACGCTAAACCCTATTGGTCATACATCCGATCCTTTAAATCTTCTTCTTCCGTCCCACATACTGTCAGATGGAATAACACTGAAGCCTTCTCCCCTGAGGTCATTTCTAACATATTTGCCGAATATTTTTCCTCTTCTTTTTCCTCTTCTGATATACTACACTCCCCCATAAATTCAATTCAAACTTATCCAGCATCAAGTACATCCTTTTTCACTGATCCTTCTGAAGTTGAATCCCTTATTAACTTGCCCGATCCGAATGTTAGTCCTGGTCCCGATGGATTGCCTAATATATTTGTAAAGTCACTTTGTTCCTCTTTGTGTTTTCCTATATCCCTTATATTCAATCTCAGTCTTGGTACTGGCACCTTTCCAACGTACTGGAAAGATGCAAATGCTGTTCCGATCTTTAAAAACGGCGACCCATCATCTGCCTCAAACTATCGTCCCATATCACTCCTCTCCTGTTTCTCTAAGCTGCTGGAACGACTTGTACACAACAGGCTTCTTGGGCCACTGAGTTCATTTGTCAGACCACAGCAACATGGATTCTTGAAGGGTCGTTCAACTTCTACGAACTTGGCTGAGCTCGAAGACTATATTGCAAGAGCTTTAAATAAGCAGCTTCAAGTAGATGCAATATTCATGGACTTCTCCAAAGCTTTTGACTCCATGAACCATGTTCTCCTCTGTCAAAAGTCAGCTTTGCTTGGCACATCCAGTTCCCTTCATTCTTGGATTTCATCCTATCAATCCTCCCGTTCATGTCGTGTTAATTTCTGTGGCACAATCTCCTTTCCATTCAATCCTACATATGGCGTTCCTCAAGGGTCAATCCTTGGACCTCTTCTTTTCGTACTGTTTATCAATGATTTTCCCTCTTCTTGTCACCTGTATGCTGATGATTTCAAGGTTTTCCGGATAATTAGATTCCTTGAAAATTGTCAGCAACTCCAAATTGATCTTTTTCACCTCTATAACTGGTGTAATGTGAACTCCCTTCGCATCAATGTTTCCAAATGTTTTAAAGTGACTGTTACTTTGAAAATTGTTCCTTCAACTTACAATTACACCCTATGTGATGTTGTTCTCTCCTCTGCAGACTCATGTTAAGATCTTGGTGTAATATTTATCCCCAAGCTTAAATTCAATCTTCCCCATATTTTTAGCATAATTTCCAAGGTATTAAAAGTTTCGGGTTTTATTATGCGGCATTTGCACAAGTTTGCAAATATTGCTACCGCTGTTCGCTTGTTCACATGTTATGTCCACCTGCTTTTTGAGTACTGCTCAGTAGTGTGGTCTCCTAGAAATTTATATCTTGTGAGCTCACTAGAAGCTGTTCAGCGTAAGTTTACCTTTATTGTGTTCTTCAAATTTAACTTAGCATATGAATGTTATGAGCGTCGTCTATCCATACTTCGTCTCCCTTTTCTGTCGTCCCGTAGAACCTTCTAAGATCATTGTGTCCTCTATAAGTTGTACGACCAACAAATTGCTTCCACTCTAAGCCTCGCAGATCTTTGGAAATATTTTGTATGCCTCACCAAATAGTGATATGCCTCTGTAGTTTCCACACTGTAGCTTGTCTCCATTCTTGTGGATAAGGAAGAAAATTAATTGGCTCAAGTCGTTCGGCATATGTTTATGTTTCCATGTGTGCTGGATGACATTGTGGATGGATTTCTGAACGTCACTGAAACCATTTTTTATAAGCTCAACTGAAATCTCATCAACGCTTGGTGCTTTATTATTCTTTCGGGCTTCAATGGTGGAACAAACTTCATCCAGAATTTGTGGGGCCAGTGGAAACTCACCGCTCCAATGTTCTAGAGCTGTGCGGCGGATTAATGAGGTTCTTCAAATAGCCATCCTTCCTTAAGTATGTTTACATCAGCGATGATGTTGCCAATGTCATCACGACAAAGTATGGTCTTGGGCTGATAACCTCGTTTCAAGCTTTTCACTTCTTTAAATGCTCGTCTTGTGTTCGATGCTTTTCAATTGATGGTAGTATTTAGTTCTCTTTATTCCAACTTTCTCATTCGTTACCCTACTGAAAATTTCATAATTTTCTCTCTTTGTCCCAGTTTCCCTACCTATATATTGCTTGTAAGCCAGATTTTTTTTTTGTCCAACGCATTCTAGCACTCATCATCGAACCAATAATTTCTTTTGCGCCGGGCTTGATATCCGATTGTGTGATCTGCCATAGTCTTAGATGCAACAGCGATCAATATTGTCTTCCATTTCAGAAGCGACAATTTTCTCAATAGGTGTTGGCGGAGACTGAATCTCGTCAAGGTGGCTTTAATATTTACTCAGTTTAGAATGGGGTTTTAGTATCTGCTATGGGTTTATTGCACTGTTATGGGGTTTTGTTTGCTTTATTGGCATCTTGGTCAATATCTATTCGTTTGTCTCCATCGGAGGCTCTTTGTTACTGTCAGCATAAGGGATGGTCTCCGAGTTTTATATACAGTCTTCTGCATTGAGCGTCTTATTATTTTTTTGATTTATAGAATAGATACACTCCTGTGAATGATGATTTCTGGTGCTCACCTGGTAACTAGAATAGAATTGTCTCACTAATTAAGAGGTTAGGTTGGTTATCATTTCACGTCCAAAACAAGGTTTGGGAGAGGAATGGACTGGATATGTAAATATTTACCAAAGTTGGCTGTAATCTGCATAGAATGATCACAACCGTAACCGGCATTAGATAAAGCCATATATATATATATATATATATATATATATATATATATATATATATATATATATATATATATATATATATATATATATATATATATATATATGTATATATATATATATATATATATATATATATATATATATATATATATATATACATATTTATGCAATTTGGTACTTTTCGGGCATAGGCCCTACGCGGCACTTTCCAGACAAATGCCCTACGCCTTGCGTGGCCCGCGGCCCAAAAATTTTAACACTTTTTTCTAATTCTGGTTTCTCACATTCCTTCTGGTACAACACTTCGCCGCCATCCAATCTTGTTCAAATTTCGTATGAAGCAGATTTCAAGCTTGAAATTAACTATCTTCTGCATGTTTTCGCGTCGATTTTCGGGGCTAATAAATTACTAACGATTAATACGAACCGATTTGCGTGCGACGCGTAGGGCCTACGCCTGGAAAGTGCCGTCACCCCTATATATATATATATATATATATATATATATATATATATATATATATATATATATATATATATATATATATATATATATATATATATATACATATATATATATATATACATATATATATATATATATATATATATATATATATATATATATATATTTATATATATATATATATATATATATATATATATACATATATATATATATATATAGACATTTATATATATGTATATATATGTATACACATATATATATATATATATATATATATATATATATATATATATATATATATATATATATATATATATATATATATATATATATATATATATATATATATATATATATATATATAGACATATATATGTTTATATATATATAGACATATATATGTATATATATATGTATATATATATATGTATATATATATATATATATATATATATATATATATATATATATGAATATATATATATATAGACATAGACATATATATATATATATATATATATATATATATATGTATATATATATATATATATACATATATAAATATATATATAAATATATATATATATATATATATATATATATATATATATATATATATATATATATATATATATATATATATATATATATATATTTATTTATATAATTTTCTTTGTTTTTAAACCGTATACTTGCACAAATATTAATTGAAGTAAATATAAACGAGATATCCTATGACATACTAATAGTCACACAAATATTTTATTCAATGCAATCAAATTACAATATTTTCATAATAAATTGCTGTTATCCCCCCTCACTCGATTTTAACTAACATATTCTTAATCTTATACAAAAGTGAACATTTGGCTTCTTCATTTGTATTTACCTTTTAGAGTAAAATTTTTCAGTTACTGATTTCCACCGATCAAGTAAATTTAAAATCAATATCTAACTTCACTTGTTCTAAAAACCAGTACTAGCTAATCGCCAGTATGAAAATTTGTACTAGATTAACTTAATAGACTGACGGAATTTAATAGCATAGTTTTCAGGTGTTGTCATTCTGTATGAATCCATAACTTAAATTATCTAAACAGTGTGCACACATCTTCATATCTTAAGGGATAGATTTGATTATATGTTACAGTCAGTGGCGGCTCTAGCATATGTGCACAGGAGCACGTGACCCCCTGAGAAGGAAGTAGAAAAGCATAAAAATGTATTCAGCAAGAATTATTCAGAGCGCCAACCCTCAACTAAATTATCAATTGTAATGTCTTTAAAGTAATTGACGGGCCTCCCAGATGAATTCTTCAAAGAAAATCAACTCATATGTTCACTAGCCTGATGGAATTTTCCTCCATTCTTTGTGCTCAATTTCGTTTTCCTCATTCGCATCCAAGATAGTCTTACGAACATGAGTATGTCGCGATCGCACGTGCACCTAATTTTGGTTTTTGGGGAGTTAAAAGCATTAGGAGTGCTAACCATAATTTGTACTGCATTCGGCGCATGAATTTAGAGTGCTCCATCAGTTCAAATCTTTGTAATTCTTAGCATTACTTTGGGCTGCCAATCGAAAATTTAAAAAATTAATTATGGATTGTGAAAAACGTTGCGTTAGTTTATTTAGAGAAAACTTTAAACCACTTTCCTTAGATGAAAAAATCAAGTTTAGAAATCGCGGAAGACCAATTCCTAAAATTGAAATTGTCCAGGTGACGAACTCGAAATCGAGACAGTTCAAGCGCGAATTTAAACCGGAAACATATGAAAAAACAAAGTGGATTTGTGGATGTGCAGTAACAAACAAGTTATTTTGTTTTCCGTGCGTTTTGTTCGGTAGTAAAAGCTCAGATTCTAGTTGGACAAAAACAGGTGTTGACGATTTGAGCCATCTTGCTCAAAAAATTAAAAAGCATGAGAGTGCAGCATCTCATATCAATGTTCAACTTACTAGGTAAGCAAGATATTAGGCAACAACTTGACAGTGCTTATAGACGCAGTATCGAACTAAACAACGAGCAAGTGCGGAAAAATCGGTTTGTTTTATCTAAAATCATAGACTGCGTAAAATTATGTGGAGTATTTGAGCTCGCTCTTCGAGGTCATGACGAGACGCAAAAGTCACTAAGCCTAGGAGTTTTTCGTGGCCTCATAAATTTTACTGCTGAATTGGATACAGCTTTGAAAGACCACATAGAAAAAACTACCGTTTTCAAAGGTTTTTCAAAAACAATCCAAAATGAATTGTTGGACTGCATGTTGGAAATTATGCAAGAGACCATCAAGAAAGAAATACTCTGCGCTGACTTTGTATCTGTGATTGCTGATGAGACCACAGATGTGTCTTCCATTTTTCAAATGTCAGTAGTTTTTCGGTATGTTCTTCAAGATGGTAGTCCTGTGGAACGTTTCTGGTCGTTTTTAAACCCTAATGGGCACGATGCTGTCAGTTTGGCGGAAGCTTTTCATGGAGTCTTGGAAAAAGTGGTCAACAACCCCGAAAAGCTAATTTCGTAAAGCTATGGTGGTGCCAACGTTATGTCTGGACAAACTGGGGGTGTTCAAAAAATTATACAAACGCATTACAAATATGCATTTTATATTCATTGCTATGCCCATCAGTTAAATTTGGTTTTATCTCAAGGTGCAAAACAAAATCAACAAGTACGCGTTTTTTTTCTAATTTGAGTGATATAAGTAATTTTTTTTTCGAATTCTCCGCAACGAGTAGCCATTTTAGACGCAATTGATGGTCGTCAAATACCACGTACTTCCAACACAAGGTGGAATTTCAAAAGTAGAGTTGTTACCACTGTATATCAAAATAGGAATTCCTTAATTGAGTGCATGGAAGAAATAAAATCAACTTCAAAGCAGACTCTAACTATCAACCAAGCATGTGCAATATCTCGTATGCTTCAAGATCCTGCCTTTCTATTTTGGCTGACCATCTTCGGTCGTATAATGCCACATTGCGATATTTTATACAATCAGTTACAGAAAATTAGTATAGATGCAGTTGGAATTCAAGAATGCGTGATGAGTTTTAAACAATCTATTCAAAATGAAAGAAACAATATTGAAAATATTTAAGATGAAACCCCTACAGAAATGACTAGTGCTAAAAAGCAAAGAAAAAATGACGATCCATACATTACGCAAATTGTTGCAGCCAAAGAAATTTGTGATTCAATCATAAGCCATGCTATTGATAGGTTTGCTTTCACAAATCATTTAAGTGCTTCAAACCTTTTCTTAGCGAAAATTTTCTTCAGTTCGCAACAGACTTTCCAATCAACTATTTAAATAATTCTGTCGAAGCTTATCCATTTTTGGATGCAGTCAGGCTACGAACGGAACTTGAAATCATATATAAAAGGCCTGACTTCAGGAATTTATCAGGTGCCGTTAATCTTCTCAAGTTTATAAAAGAAAACTGCCTTGAGAATTTATTTTATGCCACTTCTCAGCTTTTGAAACTCATAGTGACTATCCCTATGACAACCGCTGAAGCAGAGAGGTCTTTTTCGACTCAAAAAAGAATTAAAACATTTTTAAGATCAACGATGAGCCAAGACAGACTTACTGCGTTAGCAATGCTTTCAATCGAAAAAAAATTATTGCAGGAATCGCAAAATTTTAACGACATGGTAATCGACAAATTTGCCGCTAAAAAAGAAAGAAGATTGGATTTTACGTACAAGCACTGCACTTGAATTACTTGTTCATTTGTTTTTGTACACCATTTTTTTTTTTTTTTGTAAAATATTATTTCACTTATTTTCAATATTTCAATTATTAAAAATTACTTATAAAGATTCATTATAATGAATAAAATAAAAATTGTGCTTAAATAGCAAAAACTGTATTTTTTCATGACATTTTATTCTAAATTAAATTCGTATTCGAACTGCTACGCAATTCTATGTATCTTGAAAAATTCGCATGTCAAAGGTAAGAAAAATGGAAGGCAAGATGAAAACGAAATAATATGAAATATTTCATATTGACTCGGAAATGTGGTAATGACTTGTGTAATGAGGTACAATTACATTGTAACGCTAACTTAGTTTAACCCTTCTGATTGTAGCAACTGCTATTACTGTGAACTGTGAACCCCCCGGTTACAAACGCACGAGCCGCCACCGGTTACAGTATACTTGAAATTCATTTTCAACGCAAAGATACAATATTAATAATATGTTGTGATCCATCACAGTTAACAATACTTGTTTTTGTTAAAATATATTTAATGCAAAAAATTATACTGGAAAACTTTTCATATGCATCTTGAATTAGAAAATACTCGTAGGTGCACTTAAATCTCTATTCAGCTTTTCATTATCTACATTTATATATTTTTTGAAAATACGAGTAGTTAGTAGCTTACCCTGCACTGCAACTTAGTTTGTCTAGGAACGTTTTTTTTATACATATTTTACATTGATGTTGCGAACCTGCAAACACGCTGCCTTATGCCTTTGCCAGCTAATGGCATCAATACTAAAAGTTATCAGTGAACAACCATACTGCTTTCCACTTAGCGTTCATTTGTATGATAAGAGTTATCAAGTTGTGATCAAGCCGTGTTGTCTCATATAGCAGTGGTGTTAAATAGTGGCATACAAAGCAACAACGAGCGCAGAAAGTGTGCGGGGAAGATGGAAAAAACAGCAGCAAAACATATCTCGCGAGCGAACGTAAGTCAGCCAGGCGAAAGCTCCAGAGAGGAGAATGCTGCAATCAGCTCAAAAGCTCTACTCGCTTCTCTGTGAAGCCTGTTTCCTCTAAAAGAATATCGTTTATCGGCTCTCTTCAATTACGTGCGAACAAGATAAAATGGGGAGGAAAAGCTTCTGTGGAATGGGAACTCACATGCTCACGTATTTAGCAGTTTTTGGAAAATATGGAGCAAAAGCTCACTGAGCGATCAGATGTAAGTACTTGGTTGATTACTGTCAGATCAGTAAGAATTTAACATTATTCAGTATGAATTTAACTTTTGTTTTTGTGTTCCAATAGTATTCCAGCAGTGCACAAATCAAGCAGACTCATGAAAACATCAAAATGGTAAGGGGTGAGGTGTTGGCTTAAGCCGAGAACCTCTTCTAGCCTTTTGGAGTTCCACACCATGTGGCCACCCCGACCCAATAGCTCATCTTCTTGGCTCTCTTAACAGGATAACGCTCACATGGGAAGCACGACAAGTCACGCGAACCAAAAGAAATATCAAACCAAAGTCGAAAGCGCTTCATTCAATATCGATTTTTAAAAGCTTTCAAAGAATACAAAGCAATTCCAAACAATGAAAACACACAAACTTAAAAAACGTGTAAATGTACAACAAAACTAGCAACAAAATAAAATTGCTCTCCAAATTGGCTCTTTGTTAGTCTGGTTTGAATTGATGCAGTAGTAGGTAAGTGTCATGCCGGAAGATCACTTTCTCCCCAGGAGCCTTGATGTGTATATAGGATACACATCATATCAAGCTCTTAGTTCATGCCAGTATACATAGTGTATACTGGTTATGGAACAAAAATAGCGCAGCCTGCTATAGGAGGTGTATTAATCGAGCAGTCACACAATCAAACTGCTCGAAAACCTTCCTATCTCCTACTTATTTTGTGGCAGATTTGAAAAAATATGTAATTGATCTTATTTGCAAACATATTTTTGTAGAATACTTTCTTTGATTTTTATTAATCTTATCAAATTTTATTTTTATTTTATATTAATTTTCCTTTATATTAAAATTTAAATGTCTGCCTTTAATTTAATTCGTCATGAGATTTAAATTTTAGAGTTATTTAAAATTTTCATTTCTTTACTCCAGTTAAAATTTCTTTACCTCATTTAAATTTCTTTATTCCATTTAAATCGTTTGTACCTCATTTAAATTTATTTCCTATGTTTCAAATTTCTTTGCTTGATTTCAATTTTCTCTATTGTACTTTAATTAAATTTTGTTTTAAAAATTTCAAATCTGCATGTAAAATTCTGGGTCTGGGGAACGCTGATGTAATACTCCTCAACGGTGTATTACATCACGGAAAAAGAGTGAACAGGACTGATGGAGCCAGCTGATGTTTCACCGTACGCACGAGATGAGAAGAAAAGACGAGTTCTTGGGACGGATCGAGAAGTGAATCGAGGAGTCTGCTTTGAGATCGATAGAGAGCATGTCGTGGAGTATGGATTGATCCGCCGCAAAATAAGATAGAAAAGTGGTTGGGAGCTGAGAAAGTTTATTGGAAAATAGATAGTCAGCTGGAACCGTTTAATTGTATTAATCACTTGGGTGATATTTTCTTGGATGATTGTTCTTGAATTGAATTATGAAAGGTAGTGGCATCAAATAATGTGCAACGGTGCGAGAGTAGATACCCCTATGAGAACTGTTCTCACCTAATTAAGTGGCGAAAAGTCGACACCTTGCGTGTTGGCGAAAAACCGCAAGCATGGTGGATGGGAAAAATTTGATTGGAGTGGCCTAAATGGCCGGATGGCACGAGACATATCCGAGATTTGCTCATGTTTGGGAACGAAAAGATGTATCCCGTTGAACGATTGCGGAAAACTAGTGCCCGAGGAGATATGAGTTCTGCCTCGAAAAAATTGAAGTTTATCTGTGCAATTTTAAAATCGTGTCACTTTAATCTTTGAGATAAAAAGAAGATAGAACTTTGATTCGAACGAGACTCATACAGGTCCGGAAAACCGGGAAAAAAGAATAATATTAATAAAAGGGAGTTCGGTTTTGTCACTCGTGTGTGACGTATGTGGCATGAGTTTAGTGTGCAATTCGTGATGCGCAGTTTTGCGTCTATTTCCTTTACGACGTTTGTGCACTCGAGCATTTGTTGGCACTGCGCCGAGCCTTAAACTATTTTCAGGTGGCACAAAAACAGTAGCTCCTCCGGACCAACGCGATCTTCCACATTATTGTAATTTTTCCATGTGTGGGAGGTGCAAAGTTTCCATCTAAATCGTAAATACAAAATTTCGCAGTCGTATCTTAAACAGTTCCCCAAACATCAAATACCATTATCCGAGTAACGAGACAGCAGAAATTATATAGTATACAGATTAATGTTCGCACATGTGCTTAACATCCAGAAGTGATTCTTTTGTATTGTTCGGGAAGATCTGCGAAACAGTCTTCCGATTCGAAAAGTATATAATCGGGTGTCGGCCTGCCTCAATGGATGCGATCGATAATGGAAAAAATAAACGTGTTAAGAGTTCCCGATGTGGAGTTTTGCATCAAAAACTGTACAAATCGAGATCGCTGAGAGCGATGCATTGAAGAAATAATCCGTATCGTAACGATAGTAGAGAAACGTAACTAATTGTAGTAGAAATGTAGTGTCATAAGGCAAAATTGGAATATCGGTTGAAAGAAAGTTTTATTGTACTACTTCTTTAGGAACATTTCACTATGACACACTCTAACTATTCTTAAGCAAAGGTCCGAAAGGGGCTGTGGTGCTAAAATAACAGCAGCTGTTCTGGAAAGTAAAAATTCAATGACAACACGCACTTTATGATGTCTCTTACCAGAATGAATTTTTTATGCTACTATTTACATATTTATATACATTTTATTTCTTTACATTTTAATTAAGTCTAAGTATTTTGCTGACGAAGGGTGCAAAAAATGAATCGTCTTGATTATTGACTTCAACAGAAAAATTTGTTGATGTTTGCAGCACGTGCGGTGTTGAGGATTTGTCCCTAGTGACTATGCTGACACGCGAACCGTTTGAAGTTCAATAATCCAATAGGAAAGGTCATTCATGGTTGGAGCTCGTGCAGAGTTGATCATTTGTCGCTGTTGGAATCGCTGACACGCGTACTCATGCGAAATTTAGGAATTTTCCAATATGCCGAGGCAGGTGTGTTGAGCAGAAAAATTCTTTTCAATAGAATTGAAGATGATGAGAGCAATGTACTGGATGTATCTTGAACATGCATAAACGCCTGCCATGAACCGGCCGAGGTTCTTCGTGATTAAGGTTTGCCGACTTTCGAACCATGTTGTCCGTTGCGGTTTTGCTGTTATTTGGACTTTTTTGCGACCATACCGTAGCAAGAGAAAGCATACTGATGTGATAATGAAGGTGATTATGACAGAAAGACTGATGTTTGCTCCGTGTTATCCAATGGTCGACCAAGAAGTAGTCTGGTACTCCTCTATGATCTCCTGTTCTTGTTGAATGTACGTTCCAAAGGTTTCCCCGGATTTAATGATCTTTGGTGCTGAAAGATGAGGAATGTTTTGTTGTTTTATTGTCTGATTGAGAACAGGTGGGTGTGGAAGCAGGTAGATGGAAAGGTTCCTCGTTGAGGCTTCCCAAGAGGCAGTGAACATTAAATTTCTAACTCATTGAGGATCACGTTTTTGCGATCGCCTTGATAATTAATCTATGCTGGGGTTGCTGATGGCGTTGTAAACATCCAGGGATTGGTATCGTGGAGTTTTTTCCAGACTATACTCTTCAGTTTGAAAGAATCTACGGCACATGGATCTCTGCCAAATACCTTATGCATCTCATTGATTAAGCAATTCAGTTTCAAGTTGACATCATAGAGCATACTGATATCCACTAAGTATTGATCGGCTGCGATCCTAGAGAGGTCGTCAGTAGAAGCTTCAAAATATTGTTGCAAGTCATAGTTCACACCGGAAATTGCTGATGGTATATTAAATGCTTGGAATGTGCTGCTCCTGTTGTTTTCTGGAACTAAGGTGGGTTTTATTAAGTACTACAGGCGCTTATCGACAATGGGAATGAATGCCAATAAGTTGATGTTGTTATCATTCGAATTGATTTGGTTGGGTTCGATTGCCTGATATAAAATCTGCATACGATCTGGAAGCAGCGTTTGGGTTTGATTGATGTCCTGAAGAGCATCCTTTGCTCTGATGCATTCCCAGATGCTTGTTAGTGAAGCAAGGGTTGATAATAAACTAGAATACTTGCGGTGAACTTCTTGAAGATAGTTTTCTGCCTGCTGGTATGTTGCCAAGTGGTGAATGCTGATTTTATTATGATCTATGGCTTTGTACCTGTAGCTCAGTTCATTGATTCGTTCTATATCTCTTTGCAGCTAAACTTAAAATCGGTTTAATTGGGTACCGATTCTGCCTAAGATACTGTTGACGGTTTTCACTGCCTTGAGTATGAGCTCGTCCTGACTGTTCGTGGGGCGTATGATTTTCTTTTGATTTTCCAACAAGCCGTTGATATCCTTGTAGACCTCTTCGTTCACACGGAAGACAGCAGTTAAAAGAGTTCCTAGCACACCTCTTCACAGTCTCCTATGCAGCAGCTTTAGGGTAGACATTTTATGGACTATTTCTTCCTTAAACACTTCCAAGTGGTGGATTAGCCAGAGCATCCGATTTCACTTGAAAAGCTGGAGCTGGATTGTCCTGGAAACTCCACGAGATTGGTCCAGGGTAGTATCAGTTGCATCTTCAATGATCCTCGGTGGTGCTCAATGTAGAATCCAGGTGTCAGTTGTGTGATATTTACGCTGCAATTCGTTTGTGGGTACACATAACAGACTACTAGTAGGGAATATAGTAATCTTGAGGCTAATTCTGTGGGTTGTTATTTTATCGGAGTTTGGTTTACAGATTCATGTTTAGATTTCTTTGTGTAGTCTGATAAATACTCTGACCATGTATTTCCGATTATTGCGATTTTGGGTCGTTTCTTTTTACTCACTTCTGTAGTCGTTACAAGCGTAGTCGTTTGAGGTAGCTGGCTTATGTTGGTTTGTTGGAGGCTCCGGATTTGTGTTGGCAAACGGTAGACGGCGAATTTTGATAATAGGGCGTCTAGTGACTCTACCGTGAAGTTTGATGGACACAACGCGAACAGTATCGTCTAATCCAGGATGTACGTCCATTACTCTTGCGAGTGGCCAATGTATGGAGGAAAAGTTGTCAGTAGGGGTAGTTTACCAGTTCTAACGCACTTTTTTCATACAAATTTCAAATGTGGTCTAGGGTGTGTGTCTTGAATGTCCGTTTGTTCCGTTTCATTTCGTTCCTATTTAGGGTGGCATAAGTGGGTGCCTGGGATAGTAAGGTGCGAATCGGGGATAGGTATGGGTCTCTTGGGTAATTGCCAGGGGAGGGTGTGGATCTTAGGTATATGGGTATGTGTATCAGTTTGGTATAGGTGAGTGCCTGGGATGAGTACGTATGGGCCTTAGATAAGTATAGATCCATTTGCCGATAAGGTGTGGTTGGTTCCTAGTCTCCCATACAAAGTAAAAAATTGATTCATGTCTAGGATAGTCCTAAGTATTTCAATTAATACGTGTAGATTAAAGACCTAGATTTCTCAGCATGTGTTTACATAGCGTTAATATTTAGCAGTAGATAATTGTACTATCCATGTTTTTTATTCATCCATAGTGGAAGGATTTCCTATATATTCATTGCTTTTAGTCTTGTCTTAGTTTTAATAATCTTCAGAGCTTACATATAAATTTTATTTATTATATGAATTTTTCTCATTAATTATATGCATTTTTCTCATTACAAAGAGAATGCGGATATCAATTTCTAAATATTCCCATGATATTTTTTATCAATTTCCCAAGTCCATGTGGTAAAAAGGTCAAGATACATGAACCTATAATTCATTTACATCTCTGCATACATTCTACAGACGATCCTCTACAATCTCAAGTACCTTCCGCAGCGTTTTTTTCTTATCGTATGCATCCATATGTGACATATATTCTTGAGGATGTTTTTTCACACGTGATATGGAGTCAGTTAATCTTTCCATGTTAAGGAAAGGCTACTAGTTGTTGTATTGAAATTTTATTAGGTGATAATTGGACATGGCTTCTAGTGATCGTATTGATGAGAATAGAAGCAAGTTAAGTGAGATAAATGTATGGTGATTATGGGAGTATGATTTATAAGGTGCTGCTTGTAATGATCCCAATGATGGGAACAGTGAGTAGTGTATACATGCTACTTGGTATATGTGGAAATTTGAGTATGGGAATTTCGGATGTTAGAAACAATGTATGTATGGAATGTGTTAAGAAATAAGAACATTATGGGTGATAATTTACGGAGCACTTTTGTTTTTTGTAGCCGTTGATGTTTTAGGCGTATAGATCAGATACAGAGTGTATGAGAATTTTTTGGGGAGAATTTATGATGTTTTGTCTGTCCTTTATGGCTGGGAACGGAAGCTAACTTATCTTAAGATATTTGGAGTGACCTTTTTTTTTTGCTTGTATGGAGAGTAGGAATAGGTTCAAGAATTGTATAAAAAGGTCTGAAGAAAATAAAGAAGGTTATTGCGGTTTCAACGCAAAACGTGTGCGGTTTAGAAGTATATTTGCCTTCAGCGGCAAAAGAAATAAGTTTTGTTTAAAAAAAAAATAGAAATATCGGCTCTTCGGATGCCATCAGCTTAGCGCTTGCACTGACGTAGTTGAAATCCTAATCTACGATAAAGTTAAAACCCTGATCTACGATAAAAGCAAGTTTTGCTTTTAACTTCTGCCGTTTAGAGTCATATTGTTCTAAGAGTTCTTAGTAATCTCCAAAGATTACTAAGCACAGAAATATAGTCTGCACAGAACCATAAGGAATTAGTGCCAAATACGCGGCAACCCTGATGTTGCTATAGGTAGGGGATTTATTATTTCTTTTTTATATGTTTATATAACGAAATCTATTCTGTCTCCAGCTTGAAGGTTTCTAACGATTTAGGACAACCAACCTCCTTTTATCAGCTTCAAAGGAGCAAAAAGTCCAGTTCAATACATTTCTACGCAGGAGCAATAAAGTAATTGGACAACAAATCTTCAATTTCTGCATTCCTTTTCAATCGGGACATTTTTTGATAATCAACGTAAATTATATTCAGAAAGACGATTCTCCTAACCGTATATCTGTATACGAGTACATCATAGCTAATCTTGGACTACGTCGGGAGTTAGTTAAGAATCCTTTGTATTATATAGTTTTCACTGTTTCATTTGATTAAGCTAGTAAAGTATAAAGAGTAAGATGTCTGTATCCATACATAAACCCTTGAATAGGAAGTACAATAAAACTCCTAATAAACAACACTGTCACTTTTGCGATGTTGAAGTTAGTCAACAATTTTTCAAGAACCATTTGAAAAGTAATGAGCATAAAAAAAATGCATCCCAAATCAATAGTTCTGATCAAAGAAAAGTGAAGAAAATTTCACAAGCATTTGCTACTCGAATAGCAACGTACCAAATCATTAACGAAAATGAGAAACTAAGTATTGAAGAGTTTTTAAAAAATGAGAGCCATTGTTTCAAAGTTCTTATTAGAGCTCACTGCTATAAAAGTCAATTTAGAACTATTTTCTGTTTTCATGAAATTTGATTTAACTAGCCAGAATGGTATAAGTGACTTAAAATCATTCAATACAAAGAATGTGATCATTATCAGAGGTTGTGACCTTGAGTATGTTTACAAAAATTTTTGTGCCATTATCTTGAAAAAAAGTGAGGAATTTCAAGAGAGGGATAGTGGCTGGGCATTCCAACAGGTACTTTATTTACAAGTTGACACAAATAAGTATACACCCTTTCATGGAGGATCTTATCTACCTCTACCAAAAGAGGTAATGTTAAAAAGAGCATGTGTGAATGTAAAAAATTCCTATGATGCATGTTTCGCTTGGGCTATCGTTTCTGCTCTTCATCCTGCTGAACGAGATAGTTGTCGTGTTAGCTCTTACCCCCACTACTCAACTGTTTTGAACTTGGATGGTATAACGTTTCCTATTACTTTCAAAGAGATTCCCATTTTCGAGGAAAAAAATAATATGAGCGTAAATGTCTATGGTTGGAAAAAGGGGATTATTGAAGGTCCATTCTATTTTTTCAAAAACAGGCAAGCCTCTAAAAAACATATAAATCTACTTTATGTGGAAAATGAAAGAGGAAAAGTTTAAGTCGACTTGTGAATAGTGGAATGAGTAAAGATGGTCATATATCTTACCTCTGTGATGGGTGCCTTGTTAAATTTACCAGCGTTGAGCGATACAATGAGCACATCAAACATGATTATAATAAGATCCATACAATTTTACCGTCAGAAAAGGAAAAATATTTAAAGTTTAAAAATGTGGGAAAGCAGCTTAAAGCTCCATTTATAGTCTATGCTGACTTTGAAGCATTACTGCAACCCATGGTATAAAGAATAACAAGGTATGCTCGCTCATGAAAAAAGCTTTTTATGTGACGTCACATGGATCGGAGCTTTCAGATAGAATGCATTTGTTAATGAATTTTATATGGATTTCAGGACTTGTTTGAAATAAAATCAGAGATTTCTCATAAAAATCCATTTTCTTGCTTGATTTTTACCTTTGTAATTAATTTTATGCTCATACTAATATAAATAAATCTTCAAGTTCACGGAATACATATGATAAATGCAATTGCTCTGCTTCGGTATAGGTGCGCATTTTTAGTTAATAGTATGTTGAATATATTATTATTTGATCAGATTAAGGTACACTTATAGCAAATATTTTAAATACATTAACTAGTTTTCTTCTCTGGAATATCAATACATTATCTTTAATTATCCATACATTTCCATTTATTTATAAGCAACAAAGTAAGTGATGCGTACAAATACAGAAAAATGAATTTTTTTCAATTCTTGAATTGGGAGACAAACGTTTGTAGTGAATAAAGAGTTTCCATAAAGTCCGTGAAGGACTGCAGCGATGGTCTGCTGTCTCGGCAGAGGAAGGTGTCGGTTTCTGCCGAGAATGCCCTCGTCCGGAGACGCGTGAATGCGCTGGCAGGCTAGCATTGCGGTGTCGTGGGGCGGGTTCGTTTCCCCGGCACGAGGACTCACTACAAAACAATTTCGCATTCACGAATTATCTTCAGAGATCAAAAGAAAACGACCGAAGTCGCAAAGTTGTAGATAACCTCACCGAAGGAATTATAACTTGTTACGAGAACAAGTGAAACCTGACAAGAAAGGCGAACTTGGGGTGACCTCGTCTTTACCCAAATAAATTCAGGGCCCACAAATGAAAGAGGGGCAACCGGGTGGTGGTGGAGCCCCTTCATACCCACCCAACCGGAATAAATCCATTGTTAACTTGTTGAAGTGGCCAGGTATCCCTCTTCTGAGTGGAAAACTCATACAACTTGAATTATATGAACTTTCCCATCAGAAGGGGAGTACCCCGGTGACCAATTTATGTCATAGAACTATACGATTGAATTGCATAACTCTATGCCATAAAAAGGCACTTTGCTTGGGCCACTCAACCCATGAAGTCACCTGAAACCAAGGAAGGAATTAATTTGTACCCGGCGGCTGGCTCATATTTTGGGGTGGAAGCCGGCCACCGTACCGGGTCCTATACCCGATTGGAAAAAAAAAACCGGAAGGGAAAGACCGATTCTTTCAGCTCAATTCATCATTTTTTTATTTTTTTTTTCTTCAATTATAGCAAATAATAATAATAAATACATAGAGTATACCATCTTAAAATAAATTCATCTCTAAATCTCTCTGTGGCGATACCGATGTTGGCAATAATTAGGGACTACATGGTACCTTTGTTTTATCTTAATTCTGATTTTATATCATCTAGAGATTTTTATAATAATTATTATTTAGCAATAGTTATTTGATTTATACAACAAATTTCCCGGTTTTGAAATAGTTTACTCAGTTTATAATACGAGTCAGCTGAGGGTGAATTTACATAATCGGTAACGCTGGACTTCAAATTCATTAAAGCATCTTTTGTTCTGTTTGATAGATTTAAAATTTCTCTTGATTTACTATCAATAAAAATAAGTTCTAGTTTATTGAGTACATCAGATTTCAAATTTTCATTTACTAGTTCCTGGATGAGACACACCTTTTGGGCTTTCAGATGAAATCTTATAAAAACACCGTAGTAAAAATTTTAAGAATACTGCTTTTAAACTTATCGCAAGTATAGGATTAGGAAAGTAAATATCCAAATAAAATTTAAAATAATATCGCCGCACTTTTTCATTTGCGAACCGAAATATCATGCACATAACATCACAGCATACAAGACTGCGTAGATAATCGGTCGATAGAATACCTTGCAACATCAAGTTTTCAAAGTAACTCAAAACGTGGGGACGACTTGAAATGGATATGATTAATGCCGCAATTGTCGATACCAGCTTTTCATAAACATTTCTTTTCATTTATATAAGCGAAATAGTTATTATATATTTATAATAATTAATTAAACATTTTATATAGATAAAATTTATATAAATATTAAATAAATATTATAATATTATATATTTTTTCTTTCAAACTTTTTCTCGTGTTTTCAATTTCATGGTTGTCGGAGTTGTTAGATTTTATCGTTGAAATCAGACAAATCAATATTTTTAAATGCAAATTAAGTACGTACTCTCTCGCTCATTGCTTAATTTACAGTGAAAATAAAAAAATAATGGATGATGTCTCCGTTCTTTTCGTCATTGTTTCTGTACTAGAATATTATGTATATGATGCGATTATTAACCAATCGATTAATTATGCATACCTCTATCGAATAACTATAAAATAACTAGAATTCTTTTTAATTTTATGTCCGTCCTTATATGCATTCAATTTCTTGTCGTACCTTATTTTAGGCGGTATTGGTTTTGTTTCTAAGCTTTAAACGTTAAGATTTTTACGAAATTTAAGTTTGTTTTCTATAAAAAAAATATAATTTTACAAAGTTTCTAAAAACAGTTTCCTTAAATTGCGATTAGTCTAAGCAACAATTTTATGTGGTTGCATCCATTTCTTCATAAAAATTAAATTTTTTATATATTTAATGTAATTTTATATATTGAATAAATATTAATTTTTATATATATTTTATATTTTTAAAAAAAATTTAATAAATATATAATTATAAAATATTAAAAGGGGACTTACAATACCTTTCCCTCGACGACGAGCGCTCGTTGACGAAGTGGGGTGAGCAAGTCCTGGAATTTTACTTTTGTTATCTTAAAAGTAACAATGTAATTAGACAATGATCTAAGGCCGCTCGTATTCATTTGAGATAACTGAAACCTTGGCTTTGGGATCCCGGGACTTGGTAGCACGTAATGCAGAAAAACTGGCTGTTCCGCCACTAACTAATAAATAAGGAACTTCTTTTGGTAAGTCTGCTGAGCTTGGAGGTACTTTAACGGGCATCAGAAGTCCTGCTGCTAAACCGCTCTTGCCATCTGACTTACTCTTAGATCCCCGATTACTCAAATAATGTGCCGCTGCTGCCGCTCCGCCCAATGCCAATAGTCCAATTAGCAATCGTAAATTCTTTAATACAGTTGGGAAATAAATCGCAAAAGGAATATTATTGGCCGTGACTACAACTTTAAACTGATCATTGAATTGATTATTTATGCAACGTTTTATTCTATATAAAACTATTGTCGAACTTTTCGCCGAAATAGGTAGGCAACTTGTCGATCGATTGCCCTCAGAATTATGCGTTACAATCATGAGTGACGAACTTGTTGTGCATTTTGCACATTTTTCAATCCACTTGCGTCCTTTTTTGTCGCTTTTAGGGTGGAAGGCGTACCTTTGCCAAAAGATCCTTAAAAACACAATGGGCAAAAATAATTTGAACTAATTTGGCACTCATTATTATATACTTCAATTAAAGTAATTATCACCAACTTTAAGCAGAAGTGTGAAGGTCACGGCTGTATGGGTAAGAAATCTCTTTTAGTTCATCATCGCGGATTAAATTTAATTACGTTAATTTTCACTCCACCTAGTATCATCATCAAACGGCCATTGAAACTTTGAAGTAAGACCACCTTATTGTTCAGGGAGACAGTACTTGTATTAGAATGCGCACTCAATTTCAAATTATCGGGATACAAATTATCAGCTAATAGATAATCCGTGCAAGATACAAATTAAGATCGGAATTCCACGAAAATCAAGGTCACTAAATCCTCCAAAGCAATCAATAGCGAACTTACTAGCTTCCATTTTAAGACTCCTTCAGGACAGGTCAAATAACGCATTCAATTTCACAATTTCACGAAAGAAAACAACGGCATGTCCCTTCTCCGGCCTCAGATTTCTCTAATACATCCATTCGAGGAAAATTAACTAGATTAAACACCAGTTTAAAATCGATCACATTCCCATTGCGTTTGTGTTTCCCTCTTTTCTCGGCTGCTGCTACTATTCATTCTATATCAAATGAAGAAGATTTGAACCCATGGGAAATTTGCACAATGTACCGCAATTGAAGATATTCGACTCCATTGGCTGCGACTTCAGATCAAAATTCATGCACTAAGTAACTGTACGACTCGTCACGTATGCAATCTTCTCTAGCGACCGACGTGTGGAAGTTCTATACAAAAATGATCACATCGCGGGAGATCGGAACTCGGGAAGATGATTTCTTGTTGATTCCATTCACTTCCACTCCAGTTGCTGCAATCCTAGAGAAATTCCTTCATCAAACCACTATCACCACTCCTCGAACAATCCCGCTCGACATCCGTGCCACTCTCCACGTTTCTCGTCCCAGTCAACTTCCCAACCCCCATCGCGGGGCCGAGCCATCGAGCAACGAAACAGCAATGGAAAATCGCGCAAAGTTTCGTTTAATAGTGCCATCTATGGGTGAACCCGCGGTGATGATAATGCACACTCGTTTCGGTTGTTTTTAAATTCTAAGTCGTCTTTTGTAGATTCGCTTAAGTTATCAATTGAAAGCAATTTTCGTTTATAATAATTAGGCGTAATTAAGTGGGAAAAATCGGAAGAATTAGACAAATTTTAAGGGGTTTAAATGATACAATGATTTTAGCGTTCATATAATTTAAAAGGTTAACCGTTTCGTTCTAAGCATTTGTATCCCGCGTTACACCGCAATTCGTTAAATTATATTTAAAGATATTGTACTAAAATCACTACACATTAAAATTTTAAGCAATTGTAGAATTTTTTTCCCGGGAGTTAAGTGCAAAAGACATTTTCTGGACCTATTTGCCATGCAAAGAAAAAAAAACGAGTGTTGCGATGGGGAAGGTGACTGAATCGACTGAATCCTTGTTAAATTGCGTTCGTGCTGTGTGCCTGTGTCAGCGCTGCTTTTAGAGCCATAGCTCCTAGATTACTACACGTTTCATTCAATGTGACGTTTTTCAGCAAGCATAAACGATTTTCAGGGGATCGTTAATTTTAAAATTTTATTCAATTCGAATTCAAGGACAATCAACGAGACACGTAACGTTCTCATTCACAAATCCCATCGAATTTTTATCAATTCAAATATTGCAAGCATTAGTTGCAGGCAATTTTATTTTATGCAGGTAGTTCGGCTTTACTACATATTATAAATATCACATTGCTATCATGGATATGTTTCCCTCACTATTTTATATTTTGCTTTATATTTAATCTTGCGCATGCCTAAATTCAGTTTGAGTCGAGAATATGTTTTACATCTATGAAACACTCCGTTGGCTTTACTATTAAGATCAATATCGGTAGATTAAGTTATTAAATTCTGAATATAGTGTTTTCCAATAAGAGGTGTTATTTTGAATAGATCTTGTGATTTAACACCTTGCGACTTCTTCCTTTGGGGCCACGTGAAAGAAAAGGTCTGCGCCAATAGCCCAGCGTCGATTCAAGACCTCAAAGATGGAATTCGTGAGGCTATCGAAAACATAGCGCAGCCACTTTGCGATTTGGTTATGGAAAGTTTCATGAAAAGGATATGGTATTGTAAGCGTGTCGTGGTGGTCATTTGCTTGATGTTATTTTTCATTTGCTTGATGTTATTTTTAACGGCATACCTTCTTCTTTATAATAAAATAAACATCCGATCATTTATATTAAAAAATGGCATTTTTCTTTTAATATGAAAAATAACACCTATTATTGGAATTCATTATGGAAAATTTCATGAAAAGGATATGGTCCTGCAAGCGTGGTCGTGGTGGTTATTTGCCTGATATTATTTTTTACTATTAACGGCATACCTTTTTCTTTACAATGAAATAAACATCTGATCATTTATATTAAATAACGACATTTTTCTTTTAATATCAAAATAACACCTCTTATTGGATTTGGTTATGGAAAATTTCATAAAAAGGATATGGTCCTGTAAGCGTGGTCGTGGTGGTTATATGCCCGATGTTATTTATTACTATTAACGGGATACCTTTTTCTTTATAATGAAATAAACATCCAATCATTTGTATTAAAAAATGGCATTTTCCTTTTAATATTAAAATAACACCTCTTATTGGAAAAGAAATCAACATTTGCCGATCCAACCGATTCGATCCATGTGACGTCACAAAAGCTTTAAATGGCGATCCAGCTTTCGTGAGCGAGCATACCTTGTTATTCTTTATACCATGACTGCAACCAATAGAGTCATGTTCTCCAGACCTTCATAGTTCATTTACGGAGACTACTCACATTCATGTAGATACCATATAGCGTTGCATATTATATAAAGTGCAGCTATGATCCATCATTGAATAAATTAGAAATTTTCAGAGGCAGCGGTTAGCCCAAGGTTTTCCTAAGTAGGTTGCAGGAGGACATAAAACGTATATTTAGGATCTTAAAGGTGAACAAGCCCATGCAATTTCCAATGAGGAAGAAGAGAAGTTTTTAAATGCAGTATCTTGTCATATTTGTGATGAAAAGTTTGACTCAGAAACCCGGAAAGTAAGAGATCATTGTCATTTGACAGGAGTCTTTAGAGGTGCAGCTTGTAACAAATGTAATATTCTATATAGAGTTCCCAAATTCATACCCATAGTCTTTCATAATCCTACTGGATTTGATGCTCATTTCATATTTCAGAATTTTGGAGGAGATCCTGATAGCATTGAAGTCATTCCTAAAAATAAGGAAAAATATATTGGATTTTCCAAACATATGAGGGTTGGTAATGAAACAATAACATTAAGATTATTGATTCCTATCGTTTCATGGGCTGTAGTTTAGACAAACTTGCAAAGAACTTAAGTCCCGATAAATTTCTCGAGACTAAAAGGTATCATTCTGACGATAGTTTGTTCAACCTCGCGGTAAGAAAGGGGGGTTTCCCATACGAGTATTTAGATTCCTTCACCAAACTTGATGAAACATACCTGCCTGCCAAATCATGTTTTTACAGTACACTACAAAATAGTGGTATCAGTGATGAAGAGTATAAATAAGCATGCTCAAAATGTATGGGAAAAATTCAATTGTCAGACACTGGGTCAGTACTCGGATGTTTACTTAAAAACAGATGTGCTCCTATTAACAGATATATTTGAATAATTTAGGAATGTATGCCAGCAAATCTATGGACTAGATCCAGCTCATTATTTCACGGCCCCTTCACTCAGCTGGGATAGCATGCTCAAAAGCACTAAAGTTGAGCTCGAATTGCTAACAGATATAGATATGTACAATTTCGTGAAGCAGGGAATTAGAGGAGGACTCTGTCAATGTACTCAAAGATATTCAAAGGCAAACAATAAATATATAACTTCATACAACCCTGATCTTGAGAGTAACTATATTCTGTATATTGATGCAAATAACCTATACGGTTGGGCAATGAGTCAATATTTACCCATCAATGGTTTTCGCTGGCTAAGCAATGAGGAAATCCAATGTTTAGATATTCTGAATGTTGACGACACTGCTTCGAAGGGGTTAATTTTATCCGTTGATTTAGACTATCCAGAAGACCTCCATGAGCTACACAATGATCTTCCATTTTGCCCCGAAAGTCGGATCCCACCTCTTGAAACATCTAAATTTAAGAAACTGATCGTAACTGAAACAAATAAACGTAATTACATTATCCACTATAGAAATTTAAAACAGTGTTTACGTGCTGGACTGAAATTAGTTAAAATACATCGTGCAATAGAGTTTAGTCAATCACCATGGTTAAAAAAATATATAGACTTAAATACCGAAATGCGTACTAAGGTCACAAATGATTTTGAAAAAGATTTCTACAAATTAATGAACAATAGTGTATTTGAAAAAACCATGGAAAATGTAGATAATTATGTAAGTGTTAAGGTCTCAACCCATTGGAATAATGTCGGAAGAAAGAAAGGAGCTCATTACAACATTAGTCGACCTTATTTTCATAGTTGTAAAGTAATTAACGAAGATTTAGTTCTTATTCAAATGGATCGAATCAATGTTAAATATGATAAGCCAATTTATATCGGCATGGCAATTCTTGATGTGTCAAAAACGTTGATGTATGATTTTCATTATATGATGTATGAGTATCATATGATCGACTGGTCTCTTTATCATGCAAAGAGGCTTATCCACAATCATCGATCAGTTGAGCCATCTAATAGGTTCATGAGTAGTCTGTTCAGCAGTTGGACTTTTCTCTTTCGCACCTACCAACTCAATTGCCTGGCAAACTCAAGGTAGCTTTCTCTTTTATACCTACTACCCGAGTTGATTGGTGGGCAGAAGGTGGTAGAGGGCCTCACAGAGATGCAGAATAACCTTCTACCCAGCCTACTCCATGCCACGCAGGCATCAATGACCAGTCATCATGCGTTATGACGCGTCATAATGCATGATGATGGGTCATCATGCATGCATGGGCCGTGAAATAATGAGCTGGATCTAGTCCATAGATTTGCTGGCATACATTTCTAAATTATTCAAATATATCTGTTAATAGGAGCACATCTGTTATTAAGTAAACATCCGAACACTGACCCAGTGTCTGACAATTGAATTTTTCCCATACATTTTGAGCATGCTTATTTATACTCTTCATCACTGATACCACTATTTTGTAGTGTACTGTAAAAACATGATTTGGCAGGCAGGTATGTTTCATCAAGTTTGGTGAAGGAATCTAAATACTCGTATGGGAAACCCCCCTTTCTTACCGCGAGGTTGAACAAACTATCGTCAGAATGATACCTTTTAGTCTCGAGAAATTTATCGGGACTTAAGTTCTTTGCAAGTTTGTCTAAACTACAGCCCATGAAACGATAGGAATCAATAAATCTTAATGTTATTGTTTCATTACCAACCCTCATATGTTTGGAAAATCCAATATATTTTTCCTTATTTTTAGGAATGACTTCAATGCTATCAGGATCTCCTCCAAAATTCTGAAATATGAAATGAGCATCAAATCCAGTAGGATTATGAAAGACTATGGGTATGAATTTGGGAACTCTATATAGAATATTACATTTGTTACAAGCTGCACCTCTAAAGACTCCTGTCAAATGACAATGATCTCTTACTTTCCGGGTTTCTGAGTCAAACTTTTCATCACAAATATGACAAGATACTGCATTTAAAAACTTCTCTTCTTCCTCATTGGAAATTGCATGGGCTTGTTCACCTTTAAGATCCTAAATATACGTTTTATGTCCTCCTGCAACCTACTTAGGAAAACCTTGGGCTAACCGCTGCCTCTGAAAATTTCTAATTTATTCAATGATGGATCATAGCTGCACTTTATATAATATGCAACGCTATATGGTATCTTCATGAATGTGAGTAGTCTCCGTAAATGAACTATGAAGGTCTGGAGAACATGACTCTATTGGTTGCAGTAATGCTTCAAAGTCAGCATAGACTATAAATGGAGCTTTAAGCTGCTTTCCCACATTTTTAAACTTTAAATATTTTTCCTTTTCTGACGGTAAAATTGTATGGATCTTGTTACAATCATGTTTGATGTGCTCATTGTATCGCTCAACGCTGGTAAATTTAACAAGGCACCCATCACAGAGGTAAGATATATGACCATCTTTACTCATTCCACTATTCACAAGTCGACTTAAACTTTTCCTCTTTCATTTTCCACATAAAGTAGATTTATATGTTTTTTAGAGGCTTGCCTGTTTTTGAAAAAATAGAATGGACCTTCAATAATCCCCTTTTTCCAACCATAGACATTTACGCTCATATTATTTTTTTCCTCGAAAATGGGAATCTCTTTGAAAGTAATAGGAAACGTTATACCATCCAAGTTCAAAACAGTTGAGTAGTGGGGGTAAGAGCTAACACGACAACTATCTCGTTCAGCAGGATGAAGAGCAGAAACGATAGCCCAAGCGAAACATGCATCATAGGAATTTTTTACATTCACACATGCTCTTTTTAACATTACCTCTTTTGGTAGAGGTAGATAAGATCCTCCATGAAAGGGTGTATACTTATTTGTGTCAACTTGTAAATAAAGTACCTGTTGGAATGCCCAGCCACTATCCCTCTCTTGAAATTCCTCACTTTTTTTCAAGATAATGGCACAAAAATTTTTGTAAACATACTCAAGGTCACAACCTCTGATAATGATCACATTCTTTGTATTGAATGATTTTAAGTCACTTATACCATTCTGGCTAATTAAATCAAATTTCATGAAAACAGAAAATAGTTCTAAATTGACTTTTATAGCAGTGAGCTCTAATAAGAACTTTGAAACAATGGCTCTCATTTTTTAAAAACTCTTCAATACTTAGTTTCTCATTTTCGTTAATGATTTGGTACGTTGCTATTCGAGTAGCAAATGCTTGTGAAATTTTCTTCACTTTTCTTTGATCAGAACTATTGATTTGGGATGCATTTTTTTTATGCTCATTACTTTTCAAATGGTTCTTGAAAAATTGTTGACTAACTTCAACATCGCAAAAGTGACAGTGTTGTTTATTAGGAGTTTTATTGTACTTCCTATTCAAGGGTTTATGTATGGATACAGACATCTTACTCTTTATACTTTACTAGCTTAATCAAATGAAACAGTGAAAACTATATAATACAAAGGATTCTTAACTAACTCCCGACGTAGTCCAAGATTAGCTATGATGTACTCGTATACAGATATACGGTTAGGAGAATCGTCTTTCTGAATATAATTTACGTTGATTATCAAAAAATGTCCCGATTGAAAAGGAATGCAGAAATTGAAGATTTGTTGTCCAATTACTTTATTGCTCCTGCGTAGAAATGTATTGAACTGGACTTTTTGCTCCTTTGAAGCTGATAAAAGGAGGTTGGTTGTCCTAAATCGTTAGAAACCTTCAAGCTGGAGACAGAATAGATTTCGTTATGTAAACATATAAAAAAGAAATAATAAATCCCCTACCTATAGCAACATCAGGGTTGCCGCGTATTTGGCACTAATTCCTTATGGTTCTGTGCAGCCTATATTTCTGTGCTTAGTAATCTTTGGAGATTACTAAGAACTCTTAGAACAATATGACTCTAAACGGCAGAAGTTAAAAGCAAAACTTGCTTTTATCGTAGATCAGGGCTTTAACTTTATCGTAGATTAGGATTTCAACTACGTCAGTGCAAGCGCTAAGCTGATGGCATCCGAAGAGCCGATATTTCTATTTTTTTTTTAAACAAAACTTATTTCTTTTGCCGCTGAAGGCAAATATACTTCTAAACCGCACACGTTTTGCGTTGAAACCGCAATAACCTTCTTTATTTTCTTCAGACCTTTTTATACAATTCTTGAACATATTTCTATTCTCCATACAAGCAAAAAAAAGGTCACTCCAAATATCTTAAGATAAGTTAGCTTCCGTTCCCAGCCATAAAGGACAGACGAAACATCATAAATTCTCCCCAAAAAATTCTCATACACTCTGTATCTGATCTATACGCCTAAAACATCAACGGCTACAAAAAACTAAAGTGCTCCGTAAATTATCACCCATAATGTTCTTATTTCTTAACACATTCCATACATACATTATTTCTAACATCCGAAATTCCCATACTCAAATTTCTACATATACCAAGTAGCATGTATACACTACTCACTGTTCCCATCATTGGGATCATTACAAGCAGCACCTTATAAATCATACTCCCATAATCACCATACATTTATCTCACTTAACTAGCTTCTATTCTCATCAATACGATCACTAGAAGCCATGTCCAATTATCACCTAATAAAATTTCAATACAACAACTAGTAGCCTTTCCTTAACATGGAAATATTAACTGACTCCATATCACGTGTGAAAAAAAATCCTCAAGAATATATGTCACATATGGATGCATGCGATAAGAAAAAAACGTTGCGGAAGGTACTTGAGATTGTAGAGGATCGTCTGTAGAATGTATGCAGATATGTAAATGAATTATGGGTTCATGTATCTTGACCTTTTTACTACATGGACTTGGGAAATTGATAAAAAAATATCGTGGGAATATTCAGGAATTGATATCCGCATTCTCTTTGTAATGAGAAAAATGCATATAATTAATGAGAAAAATTCATATAATAAATAAAATTTATATGTAAGCTCTGAAGATTATTAAAACTAAGACAAGACTAAAAGCAATGAATATATAGGAAATCCTTCCACTATGGATGAATAAAAAACATGGATAGTACAATTATCTACTGCTAAAAGCGTCAAAGGCTATTAACTTCAAACATAAATATTAACGCTATGTAAACACATGCTGAGAAATCTAGGTCTTTAATCTACACGTATTAATTGAAATACTTAGGACTATCCTAGACATGAATCAATTTTTTACTTTGTATGGGAGACTAGGAACCAACCACACCTTATCGGGAAATGGATCTATACTTATCTAAGGCCCATACATACTCATCCCAGGCACTCACCTATACCAAACTGATACACATACCCATATACCAAAGATCCACACCCTCCCCTAGCAATTACCCAAGAGACCCATACCTATCCACGATTCGCACCTTACTATCCCAGGCACCCACTTATGCCACCCTAAATAGGAACGAAATGAAACGGAACAAACGGACATCCAAGACACACACCCTAGACCACATCTGAAATTTGTATGAAAAAAGTGCGTTAGAACTGGTAAACTACCCCTACTGTGGTCCGTTTTTACGAGGACAAGATCTTGAATCTGTAGATTGGGTTGTGTCGTCATCCATTTTGGCCGTGCTTGTAGTCGGTTGAGATATTCGCGCTTCTACCGATTCCCAAAACGTTGCTTAATGCGTTGAACTGATTCCCATTTAGAGCTAATGGATTTATTTGATGGGATGCATGGTATCTCAAACAAGTTACATCCCGTCAAAAAGTGCCAAAGAGTAATCGCTGAATGGTCGTTGGGGTCACTGCTTACCTCACATAAAAGCCTCGAGTTTAGACAGGCTTATATTTTTGTTAATAGGGTGTACAGCTCTTCGATCGTTAGTAACTGTTGACCAGCTACCTTTATCAAGTGTCGTTTCATCGATTTTACTACAGCTTCCCAGAGCCCACCAAAGTGCGAGCTACCGTGAGGAATAAACTTCCAGTGGATTTTCTCGTTGACAAGAAGTTTTCCACAGTGCTTCGTGGCTTCCTTGAATGCCTCCCTCAACTGCCTTTCGCTGGCTAGGAAATTTGTCCCGCAGTCCGTGTATACGGTGTGACATCTGCCTCTTCGGGCAATAAATCTTTGGGTCAACTCGATGCATGCCGGTGTCGATAGGTCACTAACGGCTTCTAGGTGGAAAGCTTTAGTTGCCAAGCAGACGAAGACGGTGATGTACGCTTCCGTTGTTTTACCTCCACGTCCGCCATTCCATTTAATGGTTATCGGCTCGGCGTAGTCTACTCCTGTCTGTGCAAAAGTTTTCTCCATTTGAAACCTAGGTGGAGGAAGTTGTCTCATTATATGATTTCCTGGACGTGCCGTGGATTTAAAGCAAGTGACAAAATCCCTCAGTATGCGCTTAACGAAAGATTGTGCATTGACAATTACGTATTGTTGTCGTAACACTGCCAAAACTAGTTGCATTCCTCCTTGTAATGTTGTCAAGTGATGCTGTTTTACAATCAATTTTGCGAATGAGTCGTGAGAAATTATAGCCGGATGTTTAGCATCCTCACTGATTGGTGCATGTTGCAATCTTCCATCAACCCTGAGGATTCCCTGGGCGTCAATTCAGGGATTTAGGGCCTTAAAGTTTTTTGCTGTTGGATACATCGTTCTTGTTGCGTAATGTATGTAACTCTTGTGGGAAAGCGTGTTGTTGGGATAAGTGTATGCATTTAATTTTCACTTCTTATAGCTTTTCGAAAGTTAAATAACCTGTCCGTTTGTAATTTGATTGGGAAGCATTATAAGTGAATCCACGTATGTAAGCCATCACTTTAAGAAGTTTTGAAAGTGACGAGTATCTCCCGAATATTTCTAGCTCTGGAGTGGGTTCAGTTGCGATTATTGCAACTGAACGTGTTTCATCCGTAACAATTTCTTGTTCAATTGCTATCAGCGTTGATTTGTTTGTTATATGAATTGCTGGATTGGTAAGCTAAACTGGCCCTTTCAACCATGGAAATGAGTGAAGCAGTTGTTCTGGACGGACTCCCCTTGAAGCCGGATCAGCTGGATTGTCATTTGTAGAAACGTGAAGCCAATCATTAGGCACTGACTCTTCATGTATAAGGCTCACACAATTTGCCACAAATACCTTCCAAGTTGCCGCAGGTTTTTGAATCCAGGCCAAGACAACTTTTGAGTGGGTCTAAAAGTATGTTTTATTATTCGTCCACTTACATGCTTGTTTTACCTGTTTCATATTGTATTGATATCGTTTTCAATGGGACAACTCTGGATTTTGCACTAAGCAAGCTAGTAGATATGCACCCGTTTGAATCCAAGACTTGTACGTGAATTGAAGCTGCATAAGCTGCATTGGAGGCGTCACAGAAACCATGTAGTTCGATGGTTGTGTTATTTGTGCAGTTGTTCCATCTAGGAATGCAAAGTTTTTCGAGAACTAGTAATTGCTTGCGGGTGTCGTTCCAACCTTTTCCTACGGTTGAAGGAACTTCGTCATCCCATCCTAATTTAAGTAGCCATAATTTCTGCATGGTGATTTTTCCTGTGATTATGCACGGTTGTAGCACACCCCAATGGATCAAATATTCTCACTACCCTGGAAGTATAGAACGCTTTGTCAACTTTTGTTCTTCTGTAAACCGGACTTGGAATGAAAAAACATCTTCTGCAGGATGGCATTGTAGTCCAAGCGTTTTAATTTCGTCTGAAAGATTTTGGATTTTCTCGATCTTCCTCTGGAATAGCTTCTAAAAGGTCTTGGTGGTTAGCTGACTATTTTCGAAGATGAAACCTCCTTTGTGCAGCACTACACTGGGTTCAGCTTGCAAGTATTTTAAGTGGGCTAAATCATCTAAGCCAGTCAAAAGATCATCGACATAGAAGTCTTGGAGTATCGTTTCAGTGGTTTCTGGGTGGGTGACACGTTCATCAATTGCCAGTTGTTAAAGAGCCCGTATTGCTAAAAAGGGTGCGCAGGCTGTACCGTATGTTACTCTGTTCAATCTGTAGTGACAGGTTGGGTCTTTAGTAGAGAACCTCCATAATATGCGCTGGTAGTCACGATCGCTGTCATGAATTCGTATTTGCCTATATATTTTTTCTATGTCGGCAGCAACAACGTACTGGTAGTTTCGCCATGTTAGTAGCGGATGAAAGGGATTAATTTGCATTGTCGGACCAACATGTAACAGATCATTCAGGAATTTTCCACCTATTGATCCCTGCGATGCATTAAGGACCACACGTAACCTTGTCGTGGAGCTAGTCTCCTTGATGACTTCATGGTGTTGAAGGTAGTAACAATCAGTATTCTGGACTAAATCATTTGGCACTTTTTCTATTTGACCAAGGTTGAAATATTCTTTCATGAACGCATGATATTCCTTTTTTCGCTCGGGATGACTTGAAAGGCGTTGCTCTAGCTGTCGGAATCTAATATGTACAATGCAAATAGATTCCTTCAGTTTTTCTCTGTGATCAATATTTGATTTAAATGGCAGCATAACTGTGCATGTTCCATCTAAGTTTCTACTCGTATTTTCAGAGAAGTGTCTTTCGACTTGAGCATCCTCTGGTGCTGGTTGTATTGTGGTTGACGGTTCTTCAATCCCCCAAAAACTCCTGAGAGTTTAATCCAGTTCTTCGGATGCCACGAAAGATAGAGAGCTCTGATCGTTTCGCATGCTGGCAGTCGATACAAAGAGAACGTATCCGAGTTTTGTGTTTTGTGCACAAGGCTGGCCATGAACGAACCCATTGTCCTGTAAGTTGCCATAGATGCCCGTTCCAAGAAGTAGATCGATGTGGGATGGCCGGTTGGAACCGGGATCTGCCAACTTTAATTTCTTGAGTCCTGGAGATAAAGCAACATTGATGCTTGTGGCGGGTAATATTGCCGTAATTTTAGGGATTATTAATGCCGGAAAACTCAAAAATATATCGTAGTCCTTATTCCTGATCAATGCTGCAAGTTCAACTACACCTCTGGATATTACGACTTCTGAACATCCAATACCTCCTAAAGACGTTTTAAAGTAGGACTGCCAATTCTGTGATGAATGATCTTTGTGAGCCGATATCCAATAATAATTGTAGCGTGACAGCTGTACCTTCACTATTTTTTACAGTCATGAGTGCTGTTGCAAGCAGTGCTTGAGTGTTACAAAGAAATGCATTGTGTAGTTGGGTCTGACTGGTAGTTGGTTTGGATGGGGGTGATCCCGTAGGCTTTAACCTGTCATCTACAGCGTGCAGTAGAGTATTATGACGCTTGGATCAGTTCTTACAAGTTTTCTTGGATTCGCATTGCTTTACTGTATGTTGTTCGGAAAGACAGTTGAAACATAACTTTTTATTTTTTTACCAATTTGCGTCGTAAATGCACAACTGCCTTCTTGAATCGTTCACATTCAAACAACCGTTGGGTGTCGGTGCACATAGCGCAACGTAATGTTGCCACTTGTGTAGTGTGCGTAGTAACCTTTTTTGGTGGTCTTGGTTCTGAGTATGGCTTCGACAATGTTAATGATTCTAGCATTGTGAATCTTTAGGTAAGGAAAGTTATAAGCTTCTTTAGCATTGGTACTTCTGTGCCCTCGCTTATAAGATTTGCCATTCCACTTTAGACTCTTTATCGAGCTTATTATTAAGAATAAATACCAGAGCGAGGTGAAACCCGTCGACTTTCAATGCTTTCAGGCTTGCTATAAGCTGATTGGTGGTGTTCACCATTTCTCGAAGTGCTGTAACATGGTTTGCCTGATTTTAACCTGCACTCCGCCAAAGTTGCATAAACTCCTGCGCTATGATCTTCATATTGTCATATCTTTCGCACAATATTGGCCATGCTGCATCATAATTTTCACTTACTATGTTGAAATTGCTCACAAGTTTTTCTACTTCACCCTTAAGAGTGCTACGGAGATACTGCATCTTCCGCACATTTGATAAAGCAGCGTTCTCGTGAATCATGCATTTGAATAGGTCACGAAAAGTTATCCAACTCCCGTAATTCCCATCAAATGTTGGAATTTTAATCCGCTTCAACTGTAGGCTGTCACTTGGGTTCACAGCTGGTTGTGGCTGCCCTGAAGAACTGGCACGATATTTGTAGATACTTTCTTTAAAGATCGTCTTGTGTTCCAAGACCAAATCCTCTATACAGGCATAATCCTCGATATATTTTTCCAGTAAGCCTTTTTCTGTTTCCTCCTGCAAATGCGCATGGGTTTGAGCATGTCGTTCTTCACATGCCGTCCACTGGTCTTCAAGACGCGCTAATCTTGTCTCAAAGTATGCCAATGAGTGTCTACTGGCTCCATCCTTTTTGAAGTTGGAGATGACTTGATTGATGCTATCGAAGTTCAGCTTTTGTGCTGCTATTGGAGTGGCCATTGTACTTTTGAATTGCTGATCTGATTGAAATAGCACACCAATTCCGTCTGAAAAATTGCTAGCTGCTTCTAGCTGTTAGTACACCCACTGTGGCTTAAATCCTTCTGTAACGTTGAGAATGCGGTGTTGTTTGCCAAGTTGAACCTGCGATTGGCTTTGACTCTACAAATTGAACCTGCGATTGACTAGAATCCTTCTACAGCGTTGAGATTGCGGTGGTGTTTGCCAAGTAAACCTGTGATAGCCTCGAAACCTTCTGCAATGTTGAGAATACGGTGCTGTTTGCCAAGTTGAACCTGAGATCGGCTTGAATCCTTCTGTGATCGGCTTGAATCCCTCTGCAACGTTGAGAATTTGGTGCTGTTTGTCAAGTTGAACCGGCACTTAGCTTCTACTCTTGAAATTGAACCTGCGATTGGCTTTTAGACCTTCTGCAATGTTGAGAGTGTAGTGCTGTTTCCAAAGTTGGCTTTTACTCCTCAAATTTAACCTGCAATCGGCTTGAATCCTTCTGCAACGATGATCCGCAATGCTGAGTAATCCGGCTCGACGCTCGAATGTTCTGGAAAGCACTTACTTTATGATGTAACTTACTAGAATGAATTTATTATGCTACTATATACATATTTATACACAGTTTATTTCCTTACATTTTAATTAAGTCTAAGTATTTTGCTGACTTGAAGTGTTCAAAAATGAATTGTCTTGATTGTTAACTCTAATAGAGAAATTTGTTGATGGTTGAAGCTCGTGTGGAGTTGAGCATTTGTCGCTAATGAATATGCTGATACGCGTACTCGTGCGAAGTTCAATAATCCAATAGGAAAGGTTATTGATGGTTGGAGCTCGTGCAGAGTTGATCATTTGTCACTGATGGAATTGCTGATACGCGTACTCGTGCGAAATTTAGGAATGAGAGCAGTGTACTGAATGTATCTTAGACAACATCCCTTATGATTCTATTCAAGGAAATGTAAAATTGGTAAATCATACTATTCCTAACAAAGTAGAGTATATTTCGACTTCTGAAGTATTTTTTATTCTTGCATTTATAAAATTCTATACTCATGATTTTTTTTCTTCAGATTTTTCGGATCTAGAGTGGCCAGTCACGAGGTAGGTTACGCGTGCCTTTCCTCTTCTCCTGCCCCCTTCGATACTGATTAGGCAATTTAAGGACCTGTTGTTACCTTTCACTAGTGTTAAAGGGGGTTGGGTGCCCCGGTTAGGGTCTTTGGGTCCCGACCAGCCCGCGGAGACGGGGGTGGATAAGCGCCACTCGCCAACCCGTAAAATACCCCGGAAGCCAATTGGCGAGGTTAAGCCTCCCGGACCAACCAACGCTTTTCACCTTCAACCCCTATATTACTTTTGTCCCACTTAGGGCTCCGCCCCGACTCTCCAAGATCACTGCCCTGCTGCTTCGTGGTCGTCACTCTCCTTTCCTGGTGCACCCCTGGTTGTTCAGCACGAGGGAGGGCTACGTGCTCGGTCCTATCCCGTAGTCGAACAAAAGTGCACGCACTCCCCCGAGCCAGGTTCACAAATGGGGCGCCAAACATAAAATATAAATATAAATGCGCCTCCTCGTCACCTCTCCAACCAAATGAATAGTCACGGAAAGAATTTAGGTTGGTTGGAGTAAGGCTTTTAATATAATTCATTGAGCAAAATTAATATTATTCATTGAGCAAATTTGTTAATTATCCCTAGTACAAATTCTTAATCATTTCACTTAACTCAACTACCTTGGGGCGCCCCGACACGAGGTCGGAAATCCTGTTCCTCGATCAACTTTTAGGTTCTTGGAATCGCCGATTCCGCTCGAATCGCTTGTGCCACACAAATTGAATCGCTGATGCCACACAAATTGAATCGCTGATTTCCACTCCGATACAATGAATCAACATCCGCCAGTACGATCGGAGAACGTCCTCCCCCGCAAAGGTCACACCAAGCCAAAAAAAAACACTTCTTCTTTCACTTCCGTTCACTTTCCCCCCAGTTCTCGGTAAGCACCGTTAACATTCCAGCGCATAAGCATTCCACCAAGCAACCTCTGCGCCATCTAGCTCTTCACGCCAATTAACCTGGGGGGAGAAATTTGAGTATCAATGTCCGCTTATTGTGCGCATTTGCTGCAATTTTCCTGGTCGTTGCGAATTAATTTCAACTAACTTATATCGTTGTCTCTCGATTTTGTCTTCGATGTACAATTTGTTTGGTGGATATATTTCTCGAATTCAATATTGAATGTTTGTATTGATTGTATCATATTTTGTAAGTTGAAATTTAAATACACAGGGCTCGAATCATTGTCATCTTCTTGAGCATTACCAGTTGCTGATGCATTATTATATGCCTTCTAATATAGCACAAACTCCGCAAAATTCTCGCAATATTTGGTCAATTGTAAATAAATGATGGGTTGGGTTGAAAGTTATTATTGTGAGCCAGCACATTGGTGTTACATATAACGAAGATGCTTTGTTAGGAAAATTCACGCTAAAATCCTTTGTAGCCGGACCCGATGATGTTTTGAGTACTCGTGAATCGTTTGTTTCCAACCTTGAATTCAGTACTGGGTTGAGGTTTCTATCCTTTGCTTCTTAAGGATTTCTCCAAGCTGGGCGTGGGTGCATTTGGGCTCGTTTAGTTCGCTGCGTTGTAATCCTTAGTTAATTCATTTGATTCTAAGCTTACGAGCTACCGTTTCTTTAATTGAATAGTATTTACTTACATTTTATCTTCATATACTCTAGCACCCTGGCTCGGGGTGGCATTTAGTACTTTTCCGCGCAGTCTATCCGTATACCCGGGTGCAACAGGAAAGGAGTGTCGAGCCCTGGAGTCGTCCCAATTGGCCTTGACGGGCTCGCCGTAAATTTCCCGTGACATTCCCCGCTTACTTCAAGGGGATTTCAGCGAAATCCACTTCCTATTCGCCTAGCCGCATCCTCTTGTTGCCGAAAAGGTTAAGAACTCGGGTCTGTCTCCCCATCCTATTGCCCCGACTAAGACGGTACTACAATTCGAACCAGAAAAATGCAGACTACCCCTACTAGTTTCACCACGCGGAGCGCACGAAACTATTGAGCTGCCGCTGATGGGGGCTAAAATAAAAGAAGCGCGAGAGCAGCCGCCTGCAGCCTACTTGAAGACGAAGGAACCCGAAGCAACTTATGACGACAAGGTAACCTAATTTTACTAATTCCCTCAACTATCAAAGCAAAACTCCACATAATTCTGCTAATCCTTGACAAATTTAGGTTACAGTCGAATCCTAACCAACCCAGCCTAGCGTACTATTTTATCCTCTAACCGCTAACCCCTGGCAATGCAAGTAATTCCCTTGACTCCTTAGTACTGCGTTATTTCAAACCTATTTCCTTCAAATCTAAAGTTGACCCCGAAACTCTCCTTTATTCTAGTGCTAAGTGTATCAATAGTCCTAATTCTAAGTCTTTTTGCTGCTCTATATTCTCCTCGGTAGGGAAATCCCAGTGACCTTGGCCGATGGTAAATCTAACTAACTGTCTAGATCTAAATCCTCTACTATTTATTCCTAACTGCTACCTAAAACAAAAGTTTGAACCCACCAAATCTCAAAACTTCGCTACCATTCTATGCTGACCATAAGTGAATTCGTCCAATTTCTAATTACTGATTCACCCGGGAAGCCTACGTTGCAATATTCTGAAGGAAAAAAAACGCACCCAAAAGGAAAACAGACCTCGAATACGATCCCGTGCCGTTAGAGAGGAAAGAAAATATCAATTACCCAGCGGTTTGACATTGCTGGCTTCCAGCCAGCACCCCGGTCAAGAGCCCGCTCCCAATCATTGCGTTCTCACCTGCGTAAAACCATTAATCCCCTCTTCTAACAGATAACAAGACAGTAGAGGAATAAAATTAACCCTCGATGCCCCAAGGTACAGAGAATCGAACTTCAAAGAACCGAGCGACGGGACGAGCTTGTACGGGATACATCCGACCGGTATTCTGCGCGTGGGTCACGACGTAAACTCGACTTCTTAATCGTCATCCGTAACTTTAACTCATTTCTTATAGTCCTACTTAGTACTAATCTCATCGTGTGATTTCATTCCCTTATTCCCGCATTCTTAATCGTAGGCTAATTCATTCTCATTAAATATTACTCTTATTGCCTATTCTTTTATCATTCTTACATTAGGTTTAGTATAGGGGCTGATCGATATAGGGTTTCAGATCTTTGATATTCCACACCCCACAGTCCTCACGTCTATCGTTCTCCAATTTAAAGGTCCATCGCGACACTTTCTCTTTAACCGTAAAAGGTCCAATGTACTCCGGAGCTAATTTCGCAGAAAAAAAAATAGCTGCATCCGAGAGAACATAGTTTTTCCACCAGATGCGATCCCCGACTTCAAGGTTCACGATTCGCCGTCTCAAATTGTATCTCTTTTTGATCTTGCCTATCGCTTGCGCCATCCATTCCAGGACTTCCTTCCGTAATTCCTCTAGCTTATCCGCTCGTTGCTCTACTATGATCTCCCGCGTCGCTTCAGGACGTTGGTTGTTATCCCGGAACAATATCATTTCTCTTCCGAAATTGAAGAAGAAAGGGGTAACTTTGGTAACATCGTGTCGGTACGTTCGCAGAGCACATGCTAACTTCGCAAGGTATAGATCCCAATCTCTGTGATTATCCTTGACATACGACCTGATCATCCGCTTAATATCCTGGTTCCTGCGTTCCGCTGGGTTCGCTTGAGGATGATAGAGTGGCGTGAACTTTATATCTATTCCGTAACTTTCCGCTAGCTTTTGAAGCGGTTTTCCGCGGAACTGTACACCGTTGTCGCATACCAACCATCGCGGTTCTCTAAAGAGTAGAATCACCTGCTCCTCAATCAGGCGACATACCGCAGCAGCCGTGGCTTTCTGCAAAGGAAAAGGAGAGTAAATTTGCTGACATAATCTATAATTGACAGAATGTAGGTATGGCCTTGTTTAGACCTGGGTAGTGGGCCGACGGGGTCGACGCAAACCATCTCCCAAGCCTCTCGCAATCCTTCTCCATGGGAAGCCATCTGTCCTACCGGTGCCCTCCTTTCGACTTTATTGGCTTGGCATGTCTTGCACCCTCTCACGTACCTTGCTACATCCGCTGCCATCTTCGGCCAGTAGTAGTTAGTGGCCACCCTTCCTAGCGTGCAACTGGTCCCCATATGCCCTGCCGTGGGATCGTCATGGCAACGATAGAGGATTTCCCTTCTTCCTGGCTTTGGAATAACTCTTTTCCAAGCAGTATCGCCTCCTAGTACAGGATACCTTCCTGGCACGTATTTCCAGAGCACGTCCCCTTCCACCCGCCAATCCGCAAAGCGATCTGGGTCCCTCTCTACATCCAACTTCTGTCTCCGGTACCACGCGTCCTCAATGTCCACACTAGCCACGTATGTGTCCGGTACCATCCGAGACAGCGCATCCGGAACAAAGTGCTCTTTGCCCTTACGGTGCACTATCTCAAAGTCGTACTGCTGTAAACGTACCGCCCATCTAGCCAATCGTCCTGTCGGGTCCTTTAAATTGCTCAGCCAAATTAACGAGTGATGATCGGCAATCATCTGAAATCTCGTGCCCTCAATGTACGGTCGCAGCTTTTCAATTGCCCACAACACAGCCAGGCACTCCTTTTCGGTCGTTGAGAACTTCCGCTCAGATTTCGATAAGGACCGACCTAAGTAGCATATAACTCTCTCTCCGTCCGCGTGCTGCTGCATAAGGACCGCACCAAGCCCCAAGTCTGATGCATCCGTCTGGATCGAAAAAGGTAAGTTGAAAACGGGACAGGTCAAAATAGGAGCAGTGGAGAGTTTAAGCTTTGCATGCGTGAATGAATCGCGCATTCCGGTCTCCATCCAAACTTAATATTTTTCTTCAGTAAGTTTGTTAACGGCGACATCATGGTGGCAAAATCCGGAATGAATCGCGCTTACCAAGATACCATACCAATGCACTGCTGGACACCTTTGACGTTTCGAGGGGCGGGGATCTCTAGCAAACTCTTCACTTTATCTGGATCTACGTTTAGTCCATTTTCATCTACCACGTATCCTAGATATTTCAGCTGCCGCCGGCAGAACTCACACTTTTCTCGGGTGACCTTCAAACCAGCGGCACGGAGCCGCCTGAGTATTTCCGTCAATACCTCCAGGTGTTTCGAAAAATTTTGCGTCACAACGACGATATCGTCCAGATATGTGAACACGTATGGTTCCAGATCCGGCCCCAAGACTCGATCGATCAGCCGCTGCAAAGTTGCCGGCGCATTTTGTAGACCGAAAGGCATACGCCGGAATTGGAAAAGTCCCCGGTGGGGAACGGTGAACGCCGTGAGCGGGCGTGATTCTTCCGCGACAGGGACTTGCCAATAGGCCGACTTCACGTCAAGCGAAGACAAGTACTTGGCGTCTCGCAGTTTGTCTAGAGTTGCCGATACGTAGGGAATCGGATAAGCGTCGTGCTCAGTTACCCTGTTGAGTTTGCGGTAGTCCACGCAAAAGCGAAATGATCCGTCCTTCTTTTTCACCAACAGAATCGGTGAAGCCCAAGGGCTGGACGAAGATTCTACTATCCCTTGCTCTAGCATTGAATTAAGTTCAATGTCGATGTGCTTCTGGACAGCTGGCGACACGGGGTAATACCGCTGTTTTATCGGGGCCGCAGTCGTCTTGATAACATGCTCCACTTGATTTGTGCAGCCGATACCATCTCCCATAAGGTCGAACTGCTCATTGAGGAGCAAATCCAGGGCTTCCCTCTCTGCGACCGATAAGCCACTACGTGGTGTCAACTGCTCGGTTACTTCGCTCCGCATAGCACTTACAAAGCTCCATCGGTTCTCACTCAGGGTGACTACCAGCCCAAACTGTCGGATAAAATCCACACCCAGAATAATCTCATGGGGTACCGATGGGACGACCAGTACCTGAAGCCAGATCAATCGTGCTCTCAACCTGAGTGGTATGCACACCACTCCAATAATCTTGCAGCTCATCTCGTTTGCCATCCGGATATTATTCAGTGTGGAGTCCAACAGCTCGACACCCATTCTCTCCAGGATCTCCCATCCCTTTCCACCTACGATGGTATTCGAGGCCCCAGAATCCAAGAGTCCCAGAAATTTCTGACCGAGTACCTCCACCTCCAAATGCGGATGGGTATCCCCACTCTTCCTGTCAATGACAAACGCCACCTTTGCTCTCGCGGCTTCTTCTCCTCTTCTCCGTGTGCTCAGGCCGCCGCCTACTGAGCACAGTGCAAGTTTTCCGCTGGCTTACCTTGGGGAGGATTCAATCCTTGATCTCTATTGTTCCTCTCTCTCCCCGCGTCCCTATTACCGTGACGTTGTCCCCAACTTCTAAAACCCCTCCCATTTTCTCGACAATTCGGGCAGGTCGCTTTCCTGGTTCCTGGGCGACCACACCCAAAACATTTGCTCGGCTCTGAGCACTCTCTGGATGTATGCCCTTGAGCCCTGCAATTCCAGCACTGAATCCCTGGCCGCTGCATTGCAGCCATTCCCAGCTCCCCTGTTCGCTCCACATACGCCAAATCGGGTTCCAGTAGCCGCTGGCTTCTCCTCGATAGTGGGAGCTTATACGCCTCAACCGAAGTCCGCGTGGCTTCCAGCGTACGTCCCAATTTCATCAAGTCTGCGGTTGACGCAATTTCCTTTAGAGCCAGTTGGGTTTGGTAGAAGGGCGCGATATTCTCCCTCAGAATTTCCAGCTTATCTACTTCTGAGCATGGGGTCGAGCGACGACGGAATAACCCCTCCATCACCGACACGTAGACTCCCATGGGCTCCTCAGGACCCTGCGTTCGTTTAATCTCCTCGAGTAGCTTCTTGTCATAGTCTGGGGGGAGAAACTCCGCCCTCAACTCTGCAACAAGCTCCGTCCAGCAATTGATTCCTGCTCGCTGTGCTCGAAACCAGACCAAGGCCCGCCCTTCAAATAAGTCTACCGCTGCTAAGTAGAGCTGTTCCGTGGACACTCCGCGTGCTAATCGGAGCTCCTCCACTCGCTCCAGAAATGCACTCAGCGATCCCGAGTCCCCACTATATCGAAGTCCTCACTTGGAGACGTCTTGCCACTTCGCAGCAATCAGCGTAGGCCACAGAGGGGGTGTCTGAGAAGCACTGGGTCCAACCTGTATTTGCGTTCCAGCATCTTCTTTCAGCGCGGATGTCCGTGAGGTGCTAGGTCCAGCCTGTATTGTCATCACAACATCCCCTTCTATCCCTGGCTGTTTCACCGGAGTTCTATGTTTGGCTCGTGCAGGTTGTTCCCCGTTTGGACTCCCATCAACCCCTGGGCTCCCTCCTTCTCCCTCCGCTTGTTCCAGTAAGTCCCCTATTGCCATAACCAACTGGACCCGCAACTTTTCCAGCTGGTCCTCCATTTCGTCGTCTACCGCAGTAATATTTTTGAGCCTCCTTAGGGCGAAGTCTATCTTTGCCCGGATCTTCCAAAAATCTGATGACGGAGACTTCTCGTTGAACGCCTCCAGTAAACTGTTTACCTCCTGAAACTTCTCCTGTACGGCCTTCAAATCGTCTTTGGGGGAATACGGGTATGCCCTCACTGATATTAATGAGGTATCCCCAGAGGCTTCAGCTCTGACAGCCTTCCGCAGCAACTTCCGCATTACCTCCACTATCCCGGTAGGCTGCCCCCTAATCTCTAACTCATATATGAGCTCCTCGTGGCATAGCCGATCTACCAGTATTCTGCCCGCCTTGGCCATCGTGGAACGAACGCTTAACTTTATTCTTAAATTAACTTATATGTACTACGCACTATGCAATTTACGCCTCTACGAATCCTCAAAATTTCACTTTATTTCTCCAAGCGATATCTATGATATAAGCAATATTCCACTAAAGTTTATGTCTACCGAAATGACGACTATCGTATCTTTCAGCGCCAAAGTGATATTTACCTTTTCCTTCACGTCCAGCCGTCACACATCTCGTTCAGGGGTTGAGTCACAAAGGCTCTCGTAGCGCAGCGCTCGAAACCGGATCCTGAGATGTGTCCGCTGCCGGCGTTGTCACGTGATCCTACGAATCGCGACACTACGTCCTTCAGATATCCTTTATCTCCTATATATTTCCACGATTGGATTATGTGCAATCCCATACGATCACTTTCCGTTCATAGCAGCAATCTTATCGCTTTCCACATAACCTCACACTCCCGCGATTCTACACATTCACTTGCGAACACAAATTTTACCACTTTCACGATAAACGTACAACGTAACTTTTAAGACTTCGCTTTTTCGAAGGTGCGGTTCAATTAGGGAATTCCGTAATGGGCCCCACGTTGGGGGCGCTAAATGTTACCTTTCACTAGTGGTAAAGGGGGTTGGGTGCTCCGGCTGGGGTCTTTGGGTCCCGACCAGCCCGCGGAGACGGGGGTGGATGAGCGCCACTCGCCAACCCGTAAAATACCCCGGAAGCCCATTGGCGAGGTTAAGCCTCCCGGACCAACCAACGCTTTTCACCTTCAACCCCTATATTACTTTTGTCCCACTTAGGGCTCCGCCCCGACTCTCCGAGATCACTGCCCTGCTGCTTCGTGGTCGTCACTTTCCTTTCCTGGTGCACCCCTGGTTGTTCAGCACGAGGGAGGACTACGTGCTCGGTCCTATCCCGTAGTCGAACAAAAGTGCACGCACTCCCCCGAGCCAGGTTCACAAATGGGGCGCCAAACCTAAAATATAAATATAAATGCGCCTCCTCGTCACCTCTCCAACCAAATGAATAGTCACGGAAAGAATTTAGGTTGGTCGGAGTGAGGCTTTTAATATAATTCATTGAGCAAATTCGTTAATTATCCCTAGTACAAATTCTTAATCATTTCATTTACCTTGGGGCGCCCCGGCACGAGGTCGAAAATCCTGTTCCTCCATCAACTTTTAGGTTCTTGGAATCGCCGATTCAGCTCGAATCGCTCATGCCGCACAAATTGAATCGCTGATGCCGCACGGCTTGCCAATTCCGCACCACTCGCCAATGCCGCACAAATTGAATCGCTAATGCCGCACAAATTGAATCACTGATGCCGCACAAATTGAATCGCTGATGCCGCACAAATTGAATCACTGATGCCGCACAAATTGAGTCGCTGATGCCGCACAAATTGAATCGCTGATTTCCACTCCGATACAATGAATCAACATCCGCCAGTACGATCGGAGAACGTCCTCCCCCACAAAGGTTTACACCAAGCCAAAAAAACCACTTCTTCTTTCACTTCCGTTCACTTTCCCCCCAGTTCTAGGTAAGCACCGTTAACATTCCAGCTCATAAGCATTCCACCAAGCAACCTCTGCGCCATCTAGCTCTTCACGCCAATCAACCTGGGGGAGAAATTTGAATATCAATGTCCGCTTATTGTGCGCATTTGCTGCAATTTTCCTGGTCGTTGCGAATTAATTTCAACTAACTTGTATCGTTGTCTCTCGATTTTGTCTTCGATGTACAATTTGTTTGGTGGATATATTTCTCGAATTCAATATTGAATGTTTGTATTGATTGCATCATATTTTGTAAGTTGAAATTTAAATACACAGGGCTCGAACCATTGTCATCTTCTTGAGCATTACTAGTTGCTGATGCATTATTATATGCCTTCTGATATAGCACTAACTCCGCAAAATTCTCGCAATATTTGGTCAATTGTAAATAAACGATGGGTTGGGTTGAAAGTTATTATTGTGAGCCAGCACATTGGTGTTACATATAACGGAGATGCTTTGTTTGTAGCCAGACCCGATGATGTTTTGAGTACTCGTGAATCGTTTGTTTCCAACGTTGAATTCAGTACTGGGCTGAGGTTTCTATCCTTTGCTTCTTAAGGATTTCTTCAAGCTGGGCGTGGGTGCGTTTGGGCTCGTTTACTTCGCTGCGTTGTAATTCTTAATTAATTAATTTAATTCTAAGCTAGCTACCGTTTCTTTAATTGAATAGTATTTACTAACATTTTATTTTTATATACTCTAGCACCCTCGCTCGGGGTGGCATTTAGTACTTTTCCGCGCAGTCTATCCGTATACCCGGGTGCAACAGGAAAGGAGTGTCGAGCCCTGGAGTCGTCCCAATTGGCCTTGACGGCCTCGCCGTAAATTTCCCGTGACACTGTTTTGAAAAAATCTCATTAAGGCCTTTCATATGATAATCCATTTGACTCCGCAATAAGGGAAGCCCCCTTAAAAATTGTCTGCAAAAATTTTTACCACCCAAAACTTTCAAGAAGTAATCACTTCTTACCTTACCACAAAGTTTGATGGATATAGCTTTGGAGAATAATTGCTGTGACATACAGATGGACGGATGGACAGACAGGATACAGGTCATGATTTAAAGTAAAATAGTGTTTTATATTGAGTACAAAATCCGAAAAATCAATTATATATTTTTATTGATATCCTTAGGCCAATTCCCTTTTTTCTTGAGAAACCGTAGGGCCTTGCTGTTTTGAGTGAGCAGACGCATTTCGACTCCTTTCAGTCATTATCAGTGTCTATTTTTACATATACTTAAATAAAATTTGTTTACAATGCAATTACTCTAAGTGGAAAAAGTTGAGCTATTAGATAAGAAACATAATGGAACAGCAGTAGATTACATCTAAATCAAATTTATCTCTTACTGTTTTTTCTCTTTTATTAATAATTCGCTCGTTAAATGAAATAACAAATGCTTCTAGAATATAAAATGGCAAAAAAACCTCGTGTCAGAAATCTGCTGCATATTTTGAATAATTATTTTTCCTGCCTTTAATCAAAACATTTCAATCCTCATTCCGCAAAACAAATTCTTGGAAAAATAGAAAAATTGCAAACAATCAATTGTTATTGTTCAAATTTAAGTAGTTATTCCACTTTAAATACTTTTGCCTTCTACAAAAGTTATTAGTTACCAGAACAAAACAAGTTTGCGTGTGAATTTTATGTAAATTGGTTGACAGTGTGAATATTTATGCGTAAATTTATTCAAGGAGAGCATAATTGAGACGACCATTTCAGACGGTAGAAAAACATAAATAAAAGGTAACGAACATATAGATACCCAGTTAAAAAGAAGGAATTCAGTTCGATGCAAGTTATTGTCTGTGGCGTGTCCATTTGTGATTTTCGGTTGGTTCTAAAAGCTCGGCAATGTTATTATTTACTTGGTCAAAATATCTTCATGTCCTTCGTAATACACGTTGTATTAATAGAAAAAATCTTCTCGGTAATGTTTTCAGCAACAGGTAAAACGCATTTTCATATCTAATAAAAAAGGAACTGACTTTAAATTCATTGAGAACTTTTGTGAAGTGAAAACACGATGAATTCGTCAAACAAAACTTAGAATTAATAACTTCTCATTAATCTCACAAGCTTATTTGTAACGGTTTTCCAATAATAAGAAAGCATAGAGAACAAACCTTATCTACATGTTTAAGTGAAGTTTAGTGGTTGATATTGATTAAACTTATCATAAGGTGTCAAATAATTCTTCCAAATTTATTCAACTGATTAAGTTTTAAATTTATCGTTTAAACTTTAATATAATCACAAACAAACAGTTTCACAAAAGAATCTTTAATCTTACGAGTGCGAGTTTCATCATGTGATCTTAAGAGGTTAATTGCGTACGCCATAAACAAATCGACATACGAGTAGGTTTTGTAAACGAATTCGCTTGCTGAGGTTCTGACCCAACATGTAATATCTCTAACATTCTTGCTTTCAAAGTCGAAATTGCTTTATTCAACACTGATCATTGTAAATTTTCAATGAATATAAAATAAGACAGTAAAAATACTAAAACCAAATGGCCCAAATGGCTCCCTCAATTTATACATCATCAATAGCAAACTCGATTAATTTAAAATATTATCTTTTATATAATTCTATTGGAAAATGGAGAAAAAATCAACCAACATTATTCAAATATTAATTATAATACTAATACAACAGTGAACCTTCATCCTGCATCTAATATTTGTTAACCTAATTCTAATAAAATGCTAAAACTTTATCTTATGCCAATACAATGCCATCACAATATTCCCAACATAAGCGTTAAACTTTATCTCTGAGGGTACTATGATGAATATAACATATACCTATCCTAAATATTGAGACCTATCCCTAACTTTTAATATTAAGAAACAGCAACAACACTAAATGTAGCAATAATGCGCTGAAACTCAAAACTTTGTAATCAAAAAAAAAAATCACAAATTATTTAGACATTGTCATTCAGCCACCAGTACCTAGATTGCTGCGTCCCAGCTCGTACAGCCTCAACGAATCTAGTGAATCCCCATTGGAATTGTTGGTCTAGTGAGCTCGAATTTGCAAGACATTTTATTTTCATATCAGTGGCCTATCTACTCGTATATACAGGGTGCATCAGCAAAAACCGTAAAGCAGTTTATAATAATAATTATTTATTACATATGAACTAAAATTCACCACAAAAGTTATTGAATCTTAATTTTAGGTATTCTTTTTAAATTTATAACTCAATGTAACCCCAGCTTGCTTCAATCTTCTTCTTCTTCTGCTTTGTAGCACTACAGCCCCTCTCGGGCCTTCGCTTAGAGATAGTTAGAGTATCTAACTGACCGTATTGATCTTTTCGGAAGTTGGTTTGGTCAGTACCATGCTCCCGTGTGTCTGTTCAACTATGATATGATCTGATTAAATCAGTACATATCACCACTGAGTAAACACTCGTAGTCTGTCCGAAAAATCCCCTGAACTTAATCAAGTTGTTCACCAACGAGATTTGAACCTGGGACCTTCGGCTTATGCGTTCATGCTCTAACCTTTAGACCATAAGGACTGCTTCAATCATCGCTTCGATTCTCCACCTGAATCGCAAGCACGCTTTCTTCAACTGCTCTTGTATTAAATTGATGTATGCTTCTTCAACAGCGGCCTGTAGGGATGCCACATTAGGATATCTGGACTGGTGAGTAACCCGCTTAATATTACTCTACACGTAATAGTCCAGGGGGTTTAAATCTGGGAGTTGAGATAAACCGGATGCGATCCACAGCTTCACTCCTCAGTAAACACAGAAGCAAGTCTCTTTATTTTAGCAGCCTCGAACAGCATCTGTCGCACCTTTATTACTTACGACATATACCTCAGGTCATCTTCGACGATTCAACGCTTGGAAGCCCCTCTTACACCGAAGGTGGCCACTATTTTTCTGAGCAAGCTCTCAAAATCTCCGAAATGAGGTCTTTGGACCGTCGGATAACTTTCGGGGTCCTTGCTGTTTCTCCTTCATATGAGCTTTCCTTGCTGGACTAGGAAAACCTTCCTCATAACTTTTTGCGGCCGGATACTTCTGAGCAACATCGTAAACTGCTAATTTCGGATACCCGAAAAACCTTTTAATTCCTGTTGGCGACCATCCAGTACGAAAGCTTTCAATAACCACCGATTTTTGATTGTATGCCAGACTAGATTGCACTAATTCCGCCATTTGGAATTCACGCGCGAATGAACACAGATCTACTCAGTTGATATTACAACAAATGACTGCTTTCTATGAGATCCCCTGCAGAGGCAAATCAATGTGAAATTCCTCCGGATTTTTCTAGCGCAACCTTTATTTGATATATAATGGGGACACCCTAAGAATCAAAAGCATATCAGTTCATGTCAAAATAAACAAATACTTCTGGAAGAACAAGGCCAGTAGCAAGAAAAGTACCAATCTGTATGGTAGAACGGCAGTAAAATTCAGAGATTTTCGCTTACAGTTACAGGCCTAGTGATATGATCTCGAAGAAGTCTCCATATGAAGATACCGACTCTTATCACGTTAGCAGTTTGATAAATTCTCCTATTCGATTTAAAGTGTTTCCAATCCGTCTCAGGCGAGTTTCTAGGAAAGAAATCTGAACGAACCTTTCATCGGTTAAAAAACCCAGTCATATGTTTGACTTGCTTCCCGCATTGACTCATACACACATGACCTGTATCAACACACAAAACCAGGTCCATCATGTTCTCATCCGACAATGTTGTGCCTCGAGGATACTTGACGTCCGTACATACCGAGGAGCCAATTGTAACTCGGATTATTGCTTGATCATATTAACCTATCGATATCATATGTCACGGGAGACCAGCGCACTACAAAGATTCGACATCGAGAAGCTCCAAACGGCGTCTGTGGTGTAAAATTTCACGGATATCCTCAACAACCAGTTGGCTCCCATCTTATCAGACACATCACTGAAAACAAGCAACGAGCTCTGGATGGAAGTGAAAGTGGATATTAAGACCGTGGTAGAACAGACAATTGGACATTAAGCTTGGTTCAAAATAGATGATTGGTTTGTAGAAAACTGGCAGAGAATAGAAGAACATTGTGAAAATCTCAGATTAGCAGCGTATAAGATAGTTAAGGTGAAAAAAATACTATGAAAAACAATTGAGAAGTATTGATGTAAGTCGAATCCGCAACTACACAAGATAGGCATGCAAGGTATCGAACAGCCTGAAACAAAGTTACCAGCCCAAAACCATGCTTTGCCGTCATGACATCGGCAATCTCAGCGCTGATAAAACCAGGATTAAGAAAAGATGGGCATCATATTTTAAGAACTTTCTTAATCCTCTACACAAATCCACAACATTGAAGTCTACTGATCTTTCTGGAGAGCTTCCTTTGGCCCCATCAACACTGAATGAAGTTTACCCCACCATCAAGGCCCAAAAGCTCCAGGCATCGGTGAGATTCCAGTAGAGCTCATTAAATATAGTAGCAGCAGTATTCAGAAAGCTATTCACAAAGTCACCCATCAGATTTGGCGACAAGAACATATGCCGAAAGAGTGTACCCAATCAATTATATACCCTGTCCACAAAAAAGGTGACAAGCCACAGCGCGAAAACATAAGGGCATATCACTGCTTTGTACGACATAGAAAACACTTTCAAAGATCTTCGAAAATAAGATCAGATCATAAGCCAACAGTATTATTGGAGAGTATCAAGGTGGTTTCAGAGCATATAGATCGACAGTAGACTAATTGTTCCCCATTGATGCAGTCAATGGGCCGACACAGTTGGAGGCACTTTTTGCAGGAACCAAAGATCCAAAAGGAGCTGTACACTACAAAGAAGAGGAAGGATGTCTTCCAGAGATCGATTCCTCCACCGGCATCCTTGCAAAGGATACAGTGTGGCTCCTTTGTGCACTCTTTTATTTTATATTTATTTTATATCCCATCTCGTTGGGTCCTTTGCATACCTGTGCGGTGATTCCATAACCAAGGTATTTGAAACATTGAAGAGACGCTGCTCTTTGCCATACCCTGTAGACAACCCACCCTATTCTTACATTGCCCTTATTTAGAAATTGTTCAGCATTTTTTTAGGTCAAGTCAATGATTGCCATGCGTTGGCCTCCATGGCCTTCTGCTGTCAGCCTCACTTTGATCTCGCCCACGCTAGGGAGTTACCTTTTGATGGCCTCTTCTATCCTGGTTAGGTCCATGACGTAGTCAATGTATCTTATTTTGATCATCGCCATCGGCTCATGTGAGGCTACAGTTGAATTCTTGCCTACAGAATGCTTCTTTATTGGCAACCTCTGCTCAAATGCGCCCTGATCGCGTTGGTCCTACTCTTTAAATGGCAGTGCTGGTGTTTCAGAGCCTGACTTTCCCCTGATATCCCGCAGCACTTTTGCGTAAGATTGGCCATGTTGGGGTTTTACAAGCAGTACATGCTGCAGAGGTTTTCGTTGTGGGTTTTTACTCCCCTGTTTTGCATCAGGTATTTTCCCTTGCTGCGCGTCCATCGGTGTTTATTTTTTGGCAGCTTTGAAGGAGTTTCTTTGCGGCTTACTTCGCTCCTTTTGTCAACACTGCATCAAGTGCCTCTTCCTTCCCTCTTTTATTCCAATCTCCTTTGATTGGGCTAGATGCGACTCTTATGCTGATGTTTGATGGTGAAGCTTTCTGTACGTGCCCTTTGGAAATCAAATATCCCATTCTTTAACCCCTTTGCTGATTTTTGACAAGTTGCATGCATATTTTATTCTTTTAAGATTGTTTCTCGCTTTTTGGATCAGCCTTTCTTTCTGATAACGCTGGACGGCAATTGTGCCTCGCAACGTCTTTTCTTGGGAGAGGTTGTCAGCTTCCAAATCCACGTGCGGTACTTCAACCCCATTTTTGACAGTGGTGGTGCAATCACTTAACAGCACTCTGGTCACTTTTTGTTTTTCGTCCATCTTAACTGTCATCATAATCGTCATCGTTTTTTGTCGTCATTGGTACCGCTCTCGATGTGCTGTGAACATTGTAAATACAGTCTTGATATTTTTACTCGTTTTATTTTTTTGGATTTTTTGACCCATTTTTAAGGTTTGTTTTTTTTTATATTTTATGGAGGATTGTAAGCAGAAATCAAAATGAACTCTTAAAAATCAGTTTGCACCTTGATTGCAGTGGCCTCAAGTTTTCGAAGAGTGGGTGTATTAATGAGAAATTGATTCACGTTTAGTCCCATAAGAATGGCCGTGACACCTCCTCTATTCGTCATTCTGTCATTTCTGTGCATTATATATATATATATATATATATATATATATATATATATATATATATATATATATATATATATATATATATATTGTCGCGTGTTATAGTTCGATGTCTTTTAAATTTAGTTATACGAGTTTATCTATTTATAAATGCACAATCATTAATTTAACACTTTCACTAATTTTAATTTTCACTTTGTAAATAAATTTTTCACTTTAACTTTCTTATCTATCACGAAAATCACTTTGCTTTTACTCGATCAATATCGCTTTCCAATTCGCACTCCACACTATCGCAGTTTTTACTATCATGGTTCTAATGAATCATCCCCCCATTCATTCAGCTCGCCTTTATATAGGGTCTCTAGCCGTTCAATCTCTTTCTCGTACATTGGCGAATGTTCTGCCGAGAGGTATCTGGTATATTCGAGCAGCTTAATGAATGGAGCAGTGACTCACTTTCAGATGTTGATCATGTTCTCGTGGTTTCGAGTAAATTCATTTTGTTGATGTTCTAATGGTTGTGAAAACAATTGCGACGGTAGCTCGCAGAATTATTTGTATATGTAACAATATATATATATATATATATATATATATATATATATATATATATATATATATATATATATATATATATATATATATATATGTATATATATATATATATATATATATATATATATATATATATATGTATATATATACTCGTATATATATATATATATATATATATATGTATATATATATACATATATATATATATATATATATATATATATATATATATATATATAGGGATGTGGACCATCTTCCAGGATTGAGAAACGTTTGTTGGATCAGTATGATGTCCAACTTGTGATCAATATATAAATTTTTTTAGTTTACCAGAATGCCGAAGCAAAGAATTCGCATTCCACGCCAGAACTGAAACGTAGTTTATTAAACTCATTAGCGTTTAGTGTTGATGACATTTTGAGATGCACCGAACATGGTTTGAATCATGTTTGCCATCATCTCTTGCATCCTATTTTGGAATTTTGTCTGCATGGTGAAGCGAATCGCATTTAATACATTGAGGCTTCGCATGACAGTTTCTAGAAGAATTTCCAAATTGTTGGCAATTGTGGCGCATACATTGCCCCGTACGAAGACGCTGTGCCTCAACGATGTACATAAGATGGCATACAGATTTTTGGGAGGAGAAGCTTGAATACCCTAGAAAGATCTTCTCTCATTTTGATGTAGTAAACTTCAATTGGGCTGAAGCCCAGAGACTGTAAGTCTTCCCTAATCTCTTCAACTGAAAGGCCATGCAGGTCCTTAATGACAACATTTAGCTGTCTCTCCTCCGGAAGTATGTACGTGTGGTGTTGTATTTTATTGTCAGTGAATGCCTTTGTCAGTCGTCAATGATCTGAAAGCATTGTTGGTATAATTTGTATGCCAATGTAGACCCTTTTTTTCGGATAAGTATGAGATGTTTTGTGTTTTCATGGTACTAGGTTTTTGGGATTGGTACTGTTCTTGGGTTTCTGGTGCAGGTTGTGTATTTGTAATGTTCGGCACTGTTGATTTTGCTCTTAGTGTAATGGCTATGTCTGTAAATTTCGTAGCTGATTTTTCAATAATTTAGTTAGCCCTACATTTGTTGCAGCTAGCAATTCGTTTTTGTTTCGCTAGTCGGTTCGCAAGCGTTTCTTGCGTTTGTCGACATCCTGTCCTCCAAAAGGAACTGTCTGTACACAATTATTTGATATCCGCCAAATAACAAATATCTTTTAGTTCAATATAAAGGGTTTTGGACATAACAATTTCGTATCCTTATATCAACGCAACCTTAAACTTTTCTAATGAACTGTCAATGCCAAAACGTAAGTTAAAGTCAACGTCTTCATCATGGTAAAGTTCAAGTGCCAGCAACGTTTTGAATTTATTAAAAATTACTACTAATTACTATTATCGAAAAATCATCTTCAGCAACGAAGCTCATTTCTTTGTCAATAAGCAAAATATGCATTATTGATCAGCAACAAACCCACATGTGGTTCTTGAGATAGCGTTGAATCCGCAAAAAATTTAAATTTGGTGCGGTTTATATGCCGGAAGTGTGATTGAGCCGTATTTGTTTGTGGATGAAATCGACGGTCATGCTACCGTCACTGGTGATCGCTATCGTGTTATGCTGGAAGATAATTTGTGGCCAGAATTGGATGAACTTGACATTTACGATATGTGGTTTGAACAAGACGGTGCTATTAGGTACACATCATGCCTCACAATCGATTTTGTTGAAATACCCGAAAATTGTAATTTAAATTCCCGGTGTAAATGATATTTCAATGAAATGTATTCTGTTAAGTTGGTATGAGTGTCTTTAATTACAATGCAAATTATGATCGTGATATGTCAACCAGTTTGTTTACAGCAGCTGCTTTAGCTGGTACACCTCAGTAGCGCGATGCAATTTTGTGATTTTTGTTTATTGTGACTGAATTTAAAGCCAAAAACGCAACAAAAACCTATGATCAACCACCGCGTTCACCAGATTTAGATTTTGCGTTTCATTTGCGATTTCCGGGTCCCTTTTTATGACAATGTATATGTATATATACGAGTATATATATATATATATATATATATATATATATATATATATATATATATATATATATATATATATATATATATATATATATTTATATATATATATATATATATATGCATATATATATATGCATATATATATATATATGCGAGTATATATATATATATATATATATATATATATATATATATATATATATATATGCATATATATATATGCATATATATATATATATGCGAGTATATATATATATATATATATATATATATATATATATATATATATATTTATATGTACATATATATATATATATGTATATATATATATATATATATATATATATATATATATATATATATATACATATAAATAATAATCCATCGTACAACAGTCCAAATTCAAACCTTGGCGTTAATATTTACTGTTCGGGTATCTCATTCCATGACCGTAACGGAATTCGAGGTGGTATGGTCAATATCACGCTCAACCATGTGATTATTACCTAATTTCCGACAGCAGCATCAGAAGCTCAAACTCGATGTCACGACGAAGGTTGGAACTTGGGAGTTGCTGCACAAGCAGAGTATGCTCTAACCCACAGCTATATATATACATATATATATATATATATATATATATATATATATATATATATATATATATATGTGTGTGTGTGTATTTATGTATATGCGATATAAAGAAATTTGTGAGGTCGCTTGTGGTCGCAATTTTCGCCATATTTTCAGGAAAGGTGTGTGTATTGAATAAATATCGCGGCTCAGTTAATCAGCTGAATCGTCCAAGCGAAAACAAAATCACAGCCATTTTAGACGAAAAATCGTGATTTCTGTTTTGACCAAGGTAAAACTTCGATTTGTACAGAGATTCATTGAACTGTGTGATAAATTTCACAATGAAAAATCGAAAATCGGCGGTTTGGTTTAAACTCTAAGTATTTAAAGAACAGTGACAAAAAACTTGAATTGAAGTTACAAGAACCAAAATGGCGGCTAGTTGAAGCTCGAAATTTCAAAGGCTTCGGAAAGTCACCATTTCGATTAGATTTGTATGAAACTAAGGTGGAAAATTATCACGTCTAAAAATTTTGTTATTTTGATGATTATCCATGAGCAAATTTCAAAATGCCGGTGGTTCAAATATGCGATGCTTTTAAATTTATGGCCCTCAAATTCGAAACGCGGTGGTTAAGACGCTAAAAAACTATTTATTCTCTAAATTCCCATTGTTTACAATAACACCATGACTTATGATAAATCTCGATAAAAACTTATATTAATGAATGCTCGTCAGTTGCTAACTCTCGTGAGGTTTGGAATAAAGTGTTTTTATCTTCTCGTCGACGCGATATCAACTTCCAACAGAACGTTCCACTTGCGTTAGAACTGCTGACCATGCACACGCGCAACCACCAGACATGCTGAGTGGAGCTCTTGTCGTGGAAATTGATATGGCATGTTTGCTTGAGGCAATTGCTCCGTTGGTTGACGTATCGGACAATGTTGCAATGCAAATGTTGCACTGCGGACAAAGTTGCACGCTAACGTGAAGCATCGGACAATGTTGCAATGCTAACGCTGCCGCCACAAATTTTTAGCCCACGCTTTTCAATGGATTTTGATAAAACTTGAAATTATGGATGGCTAAACTACATTTTTATGTTGTACGAAAAATCACCAAAATTTTAAAAATATAAAACTTAATATTTTCACTAAAAATTGAATACTTTATCCTGTCTGGAGTAACACTCTAATTTAAAGAAGATCTGGTGTAGTGATTAATGAGACTTTAAGAAAGTAAGAAATCAACATAATCCGAAATCAAATGCATGATTTCAAAATGGTGGCTCCCAAAGCCTAACAAAATAAGCACAATTTGCTTTTTTAGTAGCAACTGCAATGTTGAATATTTTTTATGGAAACATTTGAAAAACATAAATTGGAAGTAGTTATGCAATAGAAAATTTTCCTTAAACAGTATTTGACTTTCAAGGTGGCGTCCCTTCAAATTATAATTTGTTTTAAAAATAAAAGTACCTCCCAGAAATTTACGTTTGCAGCTGGTGGTGCGAATGGGATTTTTTTTTTATCAGCCGATGTCTTTTATTTTGAACTAAGATAAGATAGACCTCATCTCTTTGATGATTTAATTCCATTACAAAGGCAAAATGGTCACTATCATGAGGAGGTACCTGCAATTTTCATTAAGGATTGTTAAATCTGAATTCGTCTTACGTCAAAAAATGCGAACGTCCAAATATGAATTTTCCGTAGGGTATATTGGGAACTCCAACCCATATAGATTGCACCTGTATTCAAGTTGATTCCATGGTATCCAAAATTTTAGAAATATAGCTCCTGGATTATTGTAGGCGTTCAGCCATTATACGTGCCGAGCATTAAGATCGCCGACAGCAATATAATAATTGTTTTTCTATTTTTTTCTTAGCACTTCAGCCCCTTTTGGGCCTTCGCTTAGAGATAGTTAGAGTATCTCATTGTCATGATCTAATGTATCGGCACTCCACAAGGTGATATGATCATTATCACGCTTTGGCCGTGTGTCCGTCCACTCAGCTGCGGTACGTTTTGATTTTAAACCAGCACGTATCATAACTGAATAGGCTTATAGTCCGTCCGAAGAACCACTCGAACTAAATCTCGTTGACACCAACTAAACTTGAAACAGAGACTTTCGGCTTGCGGGCTTACTGCTCTAACCACTAAGCTACGTGGACTATAATTGTTTAGTTTGTTCAATTCTCCAGTTTGAATTTGTAAATGTTTTTCCTCGTTGCATTCGCCGAGATAATGGAGAGGCTATCCCTACCTGGCAGTGAAATTTTTATGATGGACACATCAAGTAATTCAAAATTATTGAATTCGAACTTACTAATATGTTGGAAATGATAGGATTTTCTAGCTAATATGTCAGTTGCACTTCCTCCATCACTATTAACCCTGTCGTTTCTTACAGATTCAAAATCCTCCAACTTTATTGAGTGTCATGACTTGAGGTAGGTTTTAGTGAGAAGCATGATGTCAGGCTTTCGCTTAGCAATGAACTCTTGGAGTTAGTACTGACGATGTACAGCGACAAAATAGTTGACATTGATCGAGATGAGATGAAGTGCATCCATGGGAATGTAGCTGAGTGGCAAAATATTTTCAGACATTTGAAAGATCTAAACATAATTTGTAATTTGTAGATTTTTTCCTGTAAAGAATGAAGTTGTTGGTAGATTTTAAGAGCAACTAATTTTTGCTGCTTGCATTTTCCGTTATACTGATGACTTCAAGATTTTTCGAGTTATTGATTCCATGTTAGATGTGGATATCCTTCAAACTGATCTTCAGCGTCTTAGTGACTGGTGTGAATCAAACCATCTCTCCTTAAATGTTTGCAAATGCCATCAGATAACATTCTCCTATAAAAAATGTCCTCTTCTCTCAACGTATAGGCTTGTAAGTATCACTTTGAGCAATGTAACCTCCTTCAAGGATATTGGTGTGCTTTTCGATTGTAAACTGAAGTTTAATCTCCACAGTGCTCTAATTATTAAGAAAGCCTCTCGTTTAACTGGATTTATTTTATGATCCGCTTCTTTACTTTTCACTAGTACGTAGTCATTTGGAGCACTGCTCCCAAATTTGGAATCCGTACCACAGGACAGATTCACACGGTCTCTATTCTTCAAATTCAATCTTCCTTACTCCCCTTATGATGACCGACTACATACTTTGAACCTTCCGAGCCTCGACTCCAGACGATCTTTCCTTGACGAACGTCTTTTGTTCAAGCTTCATTTAAGCCTTTTACCTCAAAATGTATGCAGGCAAATAAATACATTCGACGCTGCTCGCCTTAATAAATCCTCGCTTCTATTTCGGGTTCCGTATGTATCTTCTAACATCTTCTTCCACTCTCCCTTACTACGCTTACCTCGTATGCAAAACCAGTCTTGGTCCTCTACCACAGTCTCTTGGCGTATTCAAAACTTCAATGAAAAATCACATTTATAAATATTCCTATAAATCTTAATTTTTGATATCGTATTGGGATCTTTTTTCTTTTTCTTCCATATTTTGAATTCATGTTTGTATTTAAATATTGTATTAATTGACTTATAATTGGACTCTTAGTCTGTAAGTTGATTTTCTGAAATAACTAAATCAATAAATTACTAACGGTTTTTACTGTATTGTCTGCTGGTCTTCTGACGGCCGGTGCAAATGATACACCGGGCTTGACGAAGTTGGAACGTATCACAAGGCGGTGTACTTATGTTTATTTTGGAATAAACTTAACTCTTGCATCTTGATATCGGGGGCACCCTCGATATGATGCGGGATGATTAAATGCACCGCAGTTGACGCAGTACAATTTTGTGTGAGACTCCATCTGAGTCAATCTACGCTCACCTGGGCATGGTTTTTTTGTATTTAATGTACTGATTGTTCATGGCGTAGTTACAAGTCTATAGACACTGGTAACACTAGTTCACTACCTTGAAATTCAAATACCTTATCTATTAGAGGGCAATTGAACTGCCTTTATTTGAAATTTGAGCAAAATAAAGGGTTTGTTTTTTTTTTCATTTTAACTAATATGAATTCTATTTTTGGTACTGCTTCTTTGACCACTTAAATGATCATGACCGTGTCCTCTGCGCAGTCCAGACCCTTCAACAGGAAGGTCTGACTTTTTTCACATTTTGGGTTTTTGATGAGGTGCGAAACCTTCCAAGATTTCAGAATATGTTTGGCTGACTTGGAGATTTCGTTTAATTGTTAATTCCTTTGCACTTACTTTTATCATTTTAAAATTGCTTGGTTTTATTTTGGTTGTCTATAACCAAACTGAATACATTTATAACCAGCACTTTTCCACCTTATTGTAGGCATTATCCAAAGCACTAGCAGACTAACGAGTTTTTTTCTCCTTGTTCAGATTTTTTCAACATTGAAACAAAATTTGCATTATTATCTTTGTAAGGATTTTTTGTAGTGCTACAGTCCCCCTCGGGCCTTCGCTTCCCACAAAAGCTCCAATTTCAAAATCTGAGCCGCGATGAACTGTCTTCTTTTTAGGGATCCGTTGTTCATCCATACGATTCATGAGGCCAGTCCATTGCAGGTTCCGCAGTCTTACAATCGTTGAGACCTTCTGCGCGTCAAAAATTTCATACGGCTCCTGATTGTATCGAATTCGCTATTGGTCCTCATGTAGCTTCGCTCCAATTATTCGCCTCAGACCCGTCGCTTAAAGGCATTCAATATATTTGCGAATGCTTGAGTTAAGGTCCATGTTTCACACCAATAGCATAACATAGGCCTTATCATAGATTTGTATACTAGTGGCTTTGTTTTTTGTGTATACAGCTGGTTATCAAGATCGTCAAAAATGAATAAAATGTTTTGTTTGCGAGTTGTATTCTTCGGCGTATCTCGTCTCTTTTATCTGGGGTTCTCGTTATTTTGGCACCGAAATACACAATTTTGCCCAAACTTCCGATACTGTATTCGCAAAGCGTTTATTTTGGGTGCTTGAAGTTTTTATCTTTGACTACATTACGAGCTCTGTTTTATTATCATTGATTTGTAGCCCTACTAGTTTTGCCTGTCCGTGAAAAAATGTTGATGTCATACGCATAGGCTACAACTTGGCATGAGTTGTATAGTAACGTAGCTCTAGTATCGACAGGTAGCTTTCTTATGAGTTATTTCAGACTCAATTGAATGGCGATTGGGCCAACCCTTCAACCTGTTTTAGTGCGATATTTGTGTCAAAGGCGTCCATGAGTTGGTTATTGATGCAAAATTGGGAATTCGTCAACGTCATTGTCATTTTGATAAGATGGATTTGTTGCAGTACGTTACAATTGATACTGTCTTATGCTTGCTCAAAGTCCACAAAAATTTGCTGTACGTCTACGTTGCACTCCCAGCATTTCCAAATCTTTGCTTGACGTTAAACAATCGGTCTATTGTCGATCTACCTGCTCTGAAATCACCTTGATACTCCCCAATAATTCTGTTGGGGTAAGATCTGATTTAATTTTTGAGGATCTTTGAAAATATTTTGCACGTCGGACAAAGTAGTGATATGCCTCTATAGTTTTTGCACTGTTGCTTGTCACCTTTTTTGTGGATAGGGTATATAATTGATTGTTGTCAAATTGTGCTGAATGATTTTATGGATGGCTTTCTGAACACCGCTACCACCATACATACACCATGTGTGGAGGATTAAGGAGATTCTAGAATCCTGTTTTCATGAGCCATGATGTTGCCGATGTCATCACTGCAGAGCGTGGTCTTGGGTTGATAACCTTGCCTCAAGCTTTTCACTACTTTGGATGCTTGTCTTGTGTTGTTGCTCGCTAGACTTACATCAATACTTTTCAACTGGTCGTCATAGTATTTTCTTTTCTGAATTCTTATTATCTCATCCACAACAATTTTTGTGTCGTTTGTAGGCAATGAATCAACTAGTCCTTCGAGGTGATTATAGTACGTTTCTTTTGTTTTTCATCCCTACCTTCAGTCGGATCGTATACATTTATCAGCTAAATTTTGGAGAATGTCACCTTTTTATGGATCGCACTCAGCCATTCATTATTTTTCTTGAAATTAATAATATGCATTTTGAACTCCTAATCCACAATAAAGGCCATTCCGAGTTCTTGTTTTCCAGCAGGTTTCCCACTTTTGAATATTGTGTACGATCTCGTGTCTTGAATATCACTTCCAGTTCAGCTGGTTTCCTGGATTGCCAGTCTTTATAATAAATATTGGCTGGCCAGTTGTAAACGGTCCTTAACATTGCCATGGTAATTGAGTGATCTGGCACTCCAGGACAGGCGCGGATCCAAGGGGGGGTCACAGGGGTCATGACCCTCCGCAGAATCAACATGCATTTAAAAAAAAAACCGAGCTGAATGAATTATTCGGAAACACAAAAACAAAAAAAAATCAAACCACCAAAATGAATGAAACACACCAAACGAACAAAGTCAACTTACCATATTGTCAACTAAAACCATTGGAAACAAAATATAACTATAATAACGACTAAACTTTTTATAGAATACTGATTTTTTTCTGTATTTGGTTTGTAGCAACACTTGTGATTTGTTTATATTTGTATAAGTTCCAACTGGAAAGATCATTTATAACACAAAATCTCATTTTCTATTTTGTTTCGCAAATGTGTTGACGATCGCATTGATGTCCAATTTGATGTCCCGATGAATGTCTAACAATGCAAGCCCAGTGAGTCTTTCTTCTGCCATAGTTGATCTCAGCCAAGTTTTGAGACGACGGAGAGTTGAAAAACTCCTTTCTGCGGTGGCTGCGGTCACAGGAAGCGTATGCAAAATATCAAGCAGTTTCCAAATGGATGGATAAATTTCTTCATCACACGCAGCACAAACTAGAGGAAGCGAATCGGGGAGTTCACCGCCGTCCTCAACAATCCGATTCCATTTAGCTACCCACAATTGGAACTCTACAATGACTCTCGAGACAAAGACAGGAGCTTGCAGAAGCTTCTGGTACGTTTCTGCTGCATGGCGAACGTCTTCAATGTCCTCCACTGTGCATGAAGTCCGAGGCAGAAACACTCTCAACCGAAAAAGGCTCATCACGTCTGTGGAGGGTCTTTCGTTGAGGCTGTCACAACGTTGTCCAATAGAGGAATGAAAATTCCTCTCTTGAAATACTCCTCCGGGGTTTAATTTTGTTGATGATTATCTAGTTGTTTTTGTCGAGAAACAATACGAGGTACTTTCATCTCCACATCCAACTGCTTAGCGAGATTTTCAATTTCAGTATACAGCTATTGAAAAACGGAATCAGCCTCGCTTCTTTTCGTCTCAAGAACAATCAAAGTTTCTGCTATCAAATCGGTTGCTTGCTTCAGATCTAATGATGGTTTTTGGAGTATTCAGCTTAATAGTAAAGTTACTCCTGAAAAATACAAAAACCAACAAAAGATTGTAAACTAATTTTCTTCTTTGGTTTATAATAATTCTTTTTGTTTTATTAATTAAATTGAGTAATTTCTTGAAAAGCAAATTTGAATCCATTCGTTTCTCAACCAAGCAAAACATATCTGCGTAATTTTTTCAAATCGTTCAACTGAAAAAATGAAGAAAGGAACAAGTTATATACATACCAAGCACATCATCCAAGCAAACAGTTGAAATCATGAATGTTGAATTAAGAAGAGCATGAAGAAAGTTAGCAGCAGAAAATGCACTTTTCTCATCCCGCCACGCTGAAATCTGTTCAAGTGCTTCACAAATTTTTACTAACCGTTCACATTGAAACTGCAGGTGTCGTGCGTAATTTTCAACCCATCGTGTCTCGCAAAGACTTTGAAGAGATTTTTTACCTAGATTGTTTTCGAAGACACCGTGTCTTTTTAGAGAAGCATTTGAAAAAGCTACAATGGTTATCATTCTCCCTGAAGCGTTTCGGCAGTTTGTGACATTCGATGATTTCAATAAAGAATTGTTCAACACATGGTCATTGCAAGGACAACGTCGTACGTGAATTGCTACTTTCATCAACTTGTGGCATACCCCTTTAAAGCCAGACGCCATCACTGAGCAACTGTCTGTACGGATTCCAACCAAGTATTGCAGGTCTAAGTCAAATTTGTTCCGCAAATTTATGACAATGTGTGCCACTGCAACTCCAGTTAAGTGACACTCGTTACCTTCCACATCTTCAGAACGAATCGTGGATTACGCCTCGCAAAATTTAACAAAATCTACTCTGGCAACTCTATTACAGACGTAGCGAAGTGACAAGCTTAGTTGTTCAGTGTGTGAGTTGTCGGTCGTCTCGTCAAATATAACAGAGAAAAATTTTGCCACTCTTACTCTATTCAGGATAACTTGCTGAATTTCTCTTTACAGGCTTCTATCAGTAGATTTTGGGTGGTTTTGCTAATGTACGTTGCGTTTGCACCTGCGGTTTCTAAATGTTGCTGAAGAGAAGAGTCACCAGAATCAATTCTGAAGCAAAGGAGAGCTCTAAGGCTCCCATCATCTCCCGCCAGACTTTTTCCTCCGTCGGTTCTATCCAAGAGCGATTCATCATCCCTATGTCCACGTAAAGAAATATTTTGCCGACCACAAAATATGATCGTTTTGAGAATAGGCATTAACCACTCTAGATTTTCTTTAACCTGCGCATATCGTTGTACATAGACCTGGTTGACCACTTCTGATGCTGGATTGTGATATTGGTTTCGTTGGTGAACAGAAAGCGCTCCATTTTTACCAAGTAAATTGTCAAACTTTTTCAGTGGTTCTTAAACTAGTCGCTTCAGATAAGTGTTTGTTTGGTAACCTCTTCCTGAGCTCGACGCGAATAGTACGCAGTACTTACAATAAATACCTTGATCATTATGAGGCAAAACCGGCCAAGGGAATTTCTCTAGATGAGATTTTTGAGCGTACTTCTTCCTTTCCTTCCCATTCTTTATCATGACAGTATGAGGAAAAATATAATCGGGAGGAGGTTCCCAGTGATGTTTCAGTAAATCCGCCTAAGTAAAATCGTCGATGTTGCGTTGGTTTACGTAAGACCCTATATCGGACGCGAAATGAGGCTTGAAGCATGTATGCGTAGTATTCGCTGAATGGGAAGTGGACGAAACATTTTCGAGCCTATCAATGATGTTTGAAATACTAGCTGATGGTATGAATTCTTTCGCCGACGATGATGCATCAGAGCTAGATTGAGATTCCAGTTTCTGACTTTTAGAAAAGAAAGTGCCAATCGTTCTTGTGGAAGCTGTTCATTTCGTTGCCTTTTTTAGAAACAATATCTCAATCTCAATATGTTGTTTCATATACAATTGAATTAATATTTACCATGATACATTCGCCAAATTGAAACTTTTAATTTTCTTCGTTACTGGATTAAGAACCAGAATTTCGTACTATAAAACCAGCCGACTGGAAGGAATCAATAAAAAATGTTGAAAAACTGTAAACAAATAAAAGTGATAAATATTTACGCGAATTTCTATAAACAAATTCGGAAAATTCGGTTTGTATTGTTATTTTTGCATTTTTAGCTTTTGCCTGGATCCCACTTAAAATAGAAGCTTTTTGATTTCACTATAACACTTTTCCGGACAAATCAATGTCATTTATCTGCACTGCTAATTAAAATTTCACTGCGATATCACCAAGTATCGTCGTATTAAACTATGCATGCCATCCTTAGCAAAACAATGAGATACATACATACATATAGTACACGGCAAAAACAAAAGAAGGCGATTCAATGCGTTGCCTCAATTGCGTTTGTTTCACTTATTTCGCGGATAATTTACTGAAATTCCTCGACAAAATTGGCAGAAAACCGTATCGTTCACGCGAAAGTACTCGTTTCAGCATTAATTTTCACGAATTTTCGGAAAAACTGATCTATACGAAAAAGAGATCATTGCCACCTTTTACAATTTTCATTAGAAGCTTTCCCGATGATAATCACAGAGACGAGACGAAATGATGGTTAAAAAATTCTCAAGACATTAATTTAGGTGGACAATTTTCTTAAATTAGATGCACAATTGCGAGAACGGAATGGCGTAGGCACTAACGTGAATTTCGCAATTATGAGTTTACGTTGGAATGATCAGCTGGTTGATTTTTGTTTTCGAAATGTTTTGTTTTTATTGTTTGCGATCATGTTTTGTTTTTATTCTTTGCAAGGAGTGTATGAGGATCATGAAATTTAATGGTTGGTTACCTACGAAGAACATGTGCGTTTAGGATGTTTGTATGAAAAAAAGATTCCCTTGGATTCGTGTACAAATATTTGATTGAAATAGTTGAAAGAAACGTAAATTTGTTTATTCTTATTTATTCATTCCCTTTATTTCTGAAATATGTTTCTACAAATTTTCTACAAGTTTCTTACAGTTTTTTGTCGCTTATTATTTCTAGTATTTGGTATGGAGTTGGTTTAAGTGTAATGTATTGAAGCTAAATAAATTTATCATTTTTTGTTATATATAATATTTTATTATTTTTGGTTATTTTTTATATTGTTCTACCCTGTGACCCCCTCCGGAAAAAAATTCTGGATCTGCCCATGCAAAACCGTAGTGTCTAAGTCGGTTAAAAGCGCATATGGTTCCATAGCCATATGTTTCCATAATAATGCAGCGGATATTGTTCCATAGTAATACAGGAAAATTCAAATCGCTATAACTTTGTTAGATACCATTCGGTCTGTATGAAAATTTCAGAAAATAGTCAACTGTACGCTGAATTTTATTGAATTTAAGGGTACAAGGGGGCAACGCATGGCTATTGTCGAACTAGCTGATAAAGACGCCCAGCAAATCCTGGCGAAGGGCAAAATTAAGATAGGTTGGGTGATCTGCAGGATACGGAGAAGAGCGATCCCTATCCGCTGCTTCAGATCCTTCGAATTCGGACACACCGCGTTTGGCTGTAGGGGACCCGACAGGAGATCTCTGTGCTACAAATGTGGTGAAACGGGGCACAAAAGGAAGGAGTGCACGAACGAGGCAAAATGCATTCTTTGCAAGGATGCTAAGCTAGCACTCGCCGACCTCAAACATGAGCCGGGGACAGGGAGATGCTGGGTTTTCAAGGAAGCCCTCACTAAAGCCAAAGCGATACTCAAATGATCCGTATCCTGCAGGTCAATTTGCACCGAAGCACAAACGCCCAGGACCTACTTGAGCAGCTTGCGAGGGATAAGAAAGCTGACCTCCTGTTGCTGAGCGAGCAACATCATAACAAGGACTCGCAAGCGTGGTACCCTGAAAAATCTAGTACCTCGGCCATCTGGGTTCGAGACAGCACCCGCCTTCAGGTGCAGGGCCATGGACGCGGGGATGGTTTTGTGTGGGTGCGGTGTTCAGCGATAACATATTTCAGTGTTTATCTGACGCCTAACGAGGCAATGCGATCTTTTCGAACCAAACTCGATGCCCTGGAGGACGTTGTCTCGAACACAGAGGGCCACATGCTGGTCGGGGGAGACTTCAACGCTAGAGCCATTGAATGGGGTATGCCACAATCCGACCCAAGGGGAAAGCAAATCTTGGACATGGCGGCCAGAACAGCGCTTTTTGTCCTAAATACTAGTAACACCCCTACTTTCCGCCGATGGGGTTGCGTAGGAACCATACCCGATGTGACACTCGCTTCGGAGTCCCTGGTACCTAGAATACACAACTGGCGAGTACTAGAGGACTACTCGGCTAGTGATCACCAGTATATAGCGGTTGAGATTCACGACGGTGCCACTCTGCGTGCATATGCCCAAACTTCAATCCTCGGATGGAGGACTGGGAGGATGGACGTTGAGAGGTTTGCTGACGCGCTTACGGCAGGCGCACCGTTGCTGGGAGCTCCGCCAGGGAGTGGGAGGCCCACAGCCAAGGACTTGGTGAACTCAACTATGAGTACCATCATAGCTGCTTGCGAGTCTTCCATGCCCCGTCGGAGACCCCGACACGGTAAGCCTCCAGTTTACTGGTGGTCAAACGAGATCGCCGAACAAAGAAACGAGTGTCACAAACTTCGGCGAGAGGCCCAGCGGGCGCAAACACGGGAGGAGGCAGACACTAGGCTAGCAGCATACAGGTCCGGCAGGAAATATCTTCGCAGGCTTATTAACAAGAGCAAGGCCCAATGCTGGCAAGACCTCGTGGACGATGTAAATAGGGATCCGTGGGGCCTTGGCTACAAGCTGGTCATGGGGAAACTTGGTGCCCTACGGAAGCCTTGCATACATGACGCGGAAAATATGGACGCGATAGTGCGGGGACTCTTCCCCGCCCACCCCGTCCGTGTTGACGCTGTCCGTGGTGAAACAGCGGTCGAGTGCCCACTCTTCACACAGCTGGAACTGGAGGAGGCAGTCCTCTCCCTGAAAGCGAGGAAGGCTCCAGGTCCAGATGGTGTTCCAGCTGAGGTTTTGCAGCTCGTCTATCACGATTGTCCTGACTTGCTGCTCAGCACATTCAACGCTTGCCTACGGGTCGGGGTTTTCCCGGTACGATGGAAGGTGGCAAGGCTCGTGCTGATCAGCAAGGGGAAGGGAAATCCCGAATCGCCGTCTGCATACCGCCCGTTATGTATGCTAGACACGGCTGGGAAAGTGCTAGAGAAACTCATCAAGGGAAGACTCACTGACGCGATTCGTGCTGCTGGGGACCTATCTCCTCGGCAGTACGGCTTTAGAGCAGGACGTTCTACCATTGATGCGATTGCAGAGGTGGTGAAGGCGGTCCAAAAGGCAGAGGCATGTAGTCGCACCAAGCGACGGATCGTCCTGTTGGTGACACTCGACGTCAGGAATGCCTTCAACTCCGCTAGATGGGTGGATATTCTGGACACGCTGGAAAACTCTTTTCAAGTTCCAGAATATCTAATACGGCTTTTGAGGAACTACCTAAAAGACCGAAGCCTGCTCTACGACACGACACAGGGCCAACAAAGGATGGAAATTACATCGGGTGTTGCCCAGGGATCTATCCTTGGTCCGGACCTGTGGAACGTGTCTTACGACGGTATACTGAGACTTGAGATGCCAGATGAGTCGCGCTTGGTCGGCTATGCGGATGATGTTGCAGCTCTGGTCGCCGGACGCACCGTTGAACAAGCGCAACTTAGGCTAGGTATGCTAATGCGCCGAGTGAGGGACTGGATGACTGCTCGCGGGCTCAGTTTAGCACTGGAGAAAACCGAAGTGTCATCTTGACAAAAAAGAGAATCCCTAGAGTAAGGATGATCAGTATTGGCGACTTATAAATCGAACCGAAGCCAGCGGTGAAGTACCTGGGGCTACTGATCGACTCGAAGATGAGTTTCTCTGAGCAAATCAGGGCAACGGCTGAGAAGGCTGCTTCGGGAATATCGGCCCTGAGTCGACTTATGGCCAACGTAGGGGGACCCAGCCCATCAAGAAGACGCCTCTTGATGAGTGCTGTAGGGTCAGTGCTACTGTACGGAGCAGAGGTATGGGGCGACGCTCTCAGCAAGGAGGTATACCGAAAACGATTGGCACAGGTACAGGGAAGAGGAGCACTGAGAATTGCATCTTCGTATCCAACAGTCTCCGACTTGGTGGTGAGAGTGATTGCAGGCGTGATACCTGTCGCCCTCCTTGCTAGAGAGCGCCGCGCTATTTACCTGCGCTGAAATGAGGATGCGAGGGAGATGGTTGTCCGCGAGGAGAGACAACGCTCGCTCAACGATTGGCAGCAGTCTTGGAGGAATCGCACGAAGGGAAGGTGGACTGCGCGCCTCATCCCGGATGTGAGACCGTGGCTAAATCGAAGGCATGGTGAGACTGACTTCTATCTGACCCAGCTTTTGAGCGGGCACGGGTGTTTTCAGTCTTACCTGCACAAGATCGGTAAGTCACGGTCTCCCGATTGTCGGTTTTGCCCAGGAGAGGAGGACAATGCCTGTCACACATTTTTTGCGTGTACCAAATGGGCCAGGCTGCGAAGGGAACTCTACAGGGAGACGGGAGAGCTCACCCCGGATAATATAGTTGCGGTGATGCTCGAATCGGTTGACAAATGGAACCAGGTGGCACATTATGCTCGGGCAGTCCTAAAATATAAGGACTCACAGCTGCCGGGGCGCTGGGGCTGGGGGATCGCTCTTCTGGCATTTCCTCTTCCCCTCTCCCCTCCCACTAGGAAAGGGACTCCCCAGCTTGAAGGCGCCCACGGCGTTACAAAACGAGACCTGGCCCGAAGTAATGTGTCAAACGGTTCCAGGCTAGGTTCTCAGATTGACAGGGGAGGTGTTTAGTGGGTAGTCCAAGGGTATCCTCCATGGGAGTCCCACACTGCCAGACTCGGCGGGCGTAAATGCCTTCACCTCCCTACCACAAAAAAAAGGGGTGCCGTTAAGATTATATTTAAGAAAAGGTAAAATCGACAAATCATACTATTACTAACAAAGTTGAGTGAATTTCGACTTCTCATGTATTTGTTGTTGTTGTACTCATAAAGGCCTCCAATCATGATTTTTTTCAGATTTTTCGGATGGAAGGTGTCCAATCGCGAAGGGGGGTACGCGAAAAGTTCGTACATTTCCTCTTCCCCTGCTCCCCTCAGTACAGATAAGGCAGTTTTAAAAAGATCTCATGAAGACCTTTCTAATGATACCCTAGTCGACTACCAATGGTGAAAAATTTTTTTTTGGGAGGGGTGACCTCCCGATAAGAGGAGACCCCCTTAAACCCCTTTGAAAAAATTTTCCACCCTTGAATTTTCAAGAAGTCACCACTTCTGACCTTTCTACAAAGTTTCATCGCTGTAGCCCATATAGTTTCGGAGAAAAAGTGCTGTGACACACAGACGGACGGACGGACGGACAGACGGACACAGGTCGTGATTGCAATAGGGTTTTGTATTTTAGTACAAAATCCTAAAAATATAAGAAACCTGAAAGGAGACAGAAACGCTTTATTACTTCCAAAGAATGCCGCAGAGCTTTTTTTTCCTATTGGGCAGTTATCGCGAAAATTTTTCCCAGGTAGCAGCACACAACGCAACCAAACTTGACCAATCGTGTGGTTGCATCGTTCAAATTAACTTTGCCAACAAACTGTGATGCAGTACAAAACAGCAATTTCTGGCCCCCAGGCCTCTTAGTTAAGCCTTTTGCTTTGAACTCCAAAAGAAATTTTCGAACATTCAAACCAAAACTTCAACAACATTAGCTTCTAGTCATTCTTCCTTTAATCAGCCTAACTTTATCACTAAGCAGAATTCATTTTTCATTTATTACCAAAATGTACGTGGTCTAAGATCTAAGCTGAAGGATCTCTCTTTATCATGCTTTCTCTCCTGTGATAAAATAATCTGCCTCACAGAAACGTGGCTAACTGACAGTTTTCATGATGCCGAGATTTTTCCCAACCATTTTTTAATAAGGCAAGATCGCGATCGAAAATTATCAAATAAGAGGGATGGTGGCGGTGTTCTTATTGCCTACCATAATTCCCTATCTGGCATTCCTCTCTCTGATCTTCACTTTTCTCCTCCTGTTGAATGCGTTGTTGCTAAGATATCTTTTTCACCTGCTCGTCCTCTCCTCGTGGCTTGTGTATATATTCCTTGTAGTTCTCCATATTCTGTCTACAACAGTTTCTTTTCTGAATTTTCCTGATATTATTTGACTCGTTTTTCTAGCTACCCTATTATACTGTGTGGTGACTTTAATCTTTCCTCTCTGTCCTGGGTTGGAAATCATGTTTCAGGTCCCTCACAAGTCTCGCTCTTAATTTCTTCCTTTATGTCTTTATGTTCTTTCTCTCAATTTAATAATTTATCCAAGATTAATGATCGTTTCCTGGATTTAGTCCTTAGCAACATAGATTCTTCCTCTCTGAAGCATTCTCCTGTTCTTTTTCCGTATGTCCCCCTCGATCCTCATCACCCTCCGCTTCGGTATGAAGTGTCACTTGATCGAACCAATCCAAAGCGTATATCGAAAAAAATGCACTTTAACTTCTGCAAGGCAAATTACTCCCTAATTTCTAATTCTTTATCCGCTGTTAATTGGAATACCTTCTTTCATGGTCTTGATTCAAATGAAGCCGGTGAGAAATTTTATGACTTCCTCAACTCTGTCATATCAGCAGCAACTCCCTTTACCTGTGCTCGTGACTCCCATGGTACACCCTGGTTGAATCACAATGTGATTTGTTCCCTGAAAGAAAAGGATCGGGCTCGTCGTATCTTTCTACGCACCAGGTCTTCTGAGGATCGTGTAAACTATACTCAGTTTAGATCTGCTACAAAAAGGGAAGTAAACTTGGCAGAAGCTCCTTACTTCGGGAGTATCGAGTCTTCGCTTAACTCTGACCAATCCAAGCCATTTTGGAAGTACATCCGTTCTCTTAAATCGTCGACGAAAAATGCCTCCTCATTAACCTTAAATGGGCAGCTCGCGTCATCTCCTCAGGAAATGTGCGAACTTTTCTGTAATTATTTTTCTTCACTTTTCAATCTCTCTACCACGCCTGCGCAAAGTTCACCCTTCCCTGCTTATCATCAACCCACTATTTCCTCTATCACTTGAACTTCTGTAGAATTTGAAAATCTTATCAATACTCTTGATATTTCTGTTGGTGCTGGTTCTGATGGCATTCCTAATTTCTTCGTTAAATCTTTATCATCCACTATATCTGTTCCTTTAGCTTTACTTTTCAGTATAAGCTTATCTACTGGCCTATTCCCTTCTAACTGGAAAAGAGCTTTCCTCCTCCCTATTTTTAAGAAAGGTGACGCCTCTCTGGTTTCAAATGATCGCCCCATCTCTTTATTGTGTTTTTTTTCCAAATTACTGAAACGTATTGTTTACTCCAAACTGCTTGCGGCTGTGGAGGAAAAGCTGATTCCTGAAAAGCATGGTTTCATCAAAGGTCGTTCTACTATGACCAACCTTATGGAATTTACTACGGTTGTTGCTGGAGCCTTTGAGAATCGTTTTGAGGTAGAAACCCTGTATCTTGATTTTTCTAAGGCCTTTGATTCGGTCAATCACCATATTTTGCTCCAAAAAATTCATGCACTTGGTGTCGTTGGCAATTTGTTCAAGTGGCTCACCTCCTACATTTCGAATCGAATATGTCATGTTACTTTCGATGGTTTTACCTCTTCTCTTTTTGACCCGTCTAGCAGCGTTCCCCAAGGGTCCATTCTCGGTCCGCTTATATTTGTCATCTTTATCAATGATCTGCCTTCAGTCGTCAACTCCTCCTGCCTTCTTTATGCAGACGATGTGAAATTAATCAAGGTCGTATCCTCTCAAAATGACCTTGACATACTGCAAGCTGATCTAAATTCCTTGGACCTTTGGTATCAATCTAATTAGCTTCCTCTTAACGTTTCTAAATGTATACATGTATCCTTTTTCTCCAAACCTTATCCATTCATTGGTCATTTCTTCATAAAAAATAAACGTCTTAGCACCTTGACTCATATCAAAGATCTTGGAGTCACCTTTGACTCCAAACTAAAATTCGATCTTCACGTCTATGATATTGTCTCCAGAGCATCACCTGTATCTGGATTTATTTTACGTCACTCCATCATATTTTCGGACCCCTTTTCTTGTATTAAGTTATTTGAAAGTTAAGTTCGTTCTATCCTTGAATACTGCTCCCCAGTCTGGTCTCCTCATTTCGTTTACCTTAAATCCTCGATCGAATCTGTTCAGCGTAAGTTTACGAGAATTTTACTGTTAAAATTTCGTATTCCTTATTGTTATTATCATGTTCGTTTGTCTATCCTTGGTATTCCTTCTTTAGAACACCGCCATATTTATCTGGATGAGTGTTTCCTTTATCGTCTCTCCCTTGGTTACCTTAACACGAAGTTGGTAGCTGACATCCCGGTCAGAAATGCTGTCCGTCCTACCAGAAGTTCCAAAATCTTTGATGTTCTGTTCGCCAGGAGCGTTACTTATTTTCACTCTCCTCTACTAAGGATTACGCGTAAACACGATGATCTTCAGCTTGGATCTTTCCCCACTTCTTATCTCCATTTTAAAAATAGAGTAACTTCTGCACTCGCTAAGCTTTGAATTTTTTCTTATATGTTTTCTATGTCTCTCTATCTTTCACTATTATTACTATTTTTGTAATTGGATTATATCTGTAGAATAGCAATGAATAAATAAATAAATAAACAGTTAAATTTTCTAATCTATGTATTTTACACATATGGGTATTACTCAATAGATTTATAATTGATAAATGATATAAGTTTAACCATTTTTCAACAGCTCATTTATCAATACAGGGTTATCCATTTCGTGGTAGAAAAGTATAACCTTGCCATTTGACATTTGCCAAAATTAAATGTCATCCAAAGCATGTTTTTTTTTTAGTTGAAGGTTTGCCATTTAGAAATTGGATCGTTTAATAGTCAAAGAACACGCTAAAATTATTAATTTTTATAATAAAAATGGTGATTCTGCTGTATCAACATATGGGGCTTTGCGAGCCGATTACGGTCGACATAATCGACCTACACAGCAAACAATTTCGAACACAGTGAGAAAATTTGAAGAGACTGGATCGGTTATTGATATTGCAAGGCCTGTGCATCATCGCAACATTCGTTCTGCTGAAAATATCGCTTTCGTTGCTCAAAGTGTGGAGGAAGACCCGAATTTGTCGATTCCTCGACGTGCTCAACATTTGGGCCTGTCTTACGGCTCATTGTGACGGATTTTGTATTTGGATTTGCATCTCCATCCGTACAAAATCCAACTCACTCAAGAACTTAAGCCTCAAGACCATACACAACGCAGAATGTTTGCGGATTGGGTGATTGAACAACAAGCCATTGATAACGATTTTTCGAACAAAACTTTCTTTAGTGATGAGGCTCATTTTTCGCTCAGTGGTTACGTAAATAAACAGAATTGCCACATATGGGGCTCTCAAAATCCCCAGGTGATCGCATCAAGGCCTTTGCATCCGGAAAAAGTGACCGTTTGGAGTGCATTATGGTCTGGTGGTGCTATTGGCCCGTTTTTTTGAAAACAACCAAGGAAGAGCCATCACAGTCACTTCTGACCACTATGGATGGATGTTAACCGATTATTTTTGGAGAAAAATTGAAGACTATGATCTGGAGAACATGTGGTTCCAACAGGATGGAGCCAAAAGCCACACAACACAGGCTAACGGAACACTTTTGCAAGAGAAATTTCCAGGACGCGTAATTTCGAGATTGAGTGATGTCAATTGGCCCGCAAGATCCTGCGACCCAACACCTTTGGATTTCTTTTTATGGGGCTATGCGAAAAATCGTGTTTACGCGAACAATCCTCAAAATCTTGAGCAATTTAAAACCAATATTTGTGAAGTTATGGCCGAGATATTGCTGGAAATGTGCCGAAAAGTCATTGAAAATTACCTCAAAAGGATTGAGGCCTGTAAGAGGTTCCGTGGAGGACATTTGAATGATGTTGTGTTCCACGAATAATGGCAAGGTTCAATCTTAATATTGAATAAAAAATTTTGTTTCCATCTGAATATTTTATGTGTTTTCTTTAGCTTTACTTTCCCAAGCGTAAAATGGATAACCCTATATTATTGTACTCGTTAATACCTATATCCATAATTTAGTTTGGATTGTTTTATTCAAAAGACGAGGCGGAAACACAACTTTCTCATGATTTTTCCCTTCTTCTGTTTAGATTGTCGTTGGTATTGCTAATTTTAAAGCCTTTGAATTGACACTCTACCCACTATCTTCGATGAAAAAAGATTAAGAGTCACATCCATTAAAATTTCAAGTTTTTGCTCGGCTATAAAAATTTCATTTCACTTTCTAAATTGCTTTTGTGCGACAGGGTGCAACTACTTTCAACTCGTTCTGAATTTGACTAACAATGGTCACTAACATTTTTAGTAAAAAATTAGACACTTAGTCTCTTAGGACCCATTAAATCTAATTTTTCTACTTTTGAGAAATATTTCTAAGATTTTAATGCATTGCAAACATCATAGTATTCAGTAGAGTCCGCTTTAAAAGGTCAAGGTGGTTGGACCTTTCAGCATTCAACGCTTCTTTGAAGACCTCAAGCATTTAAACATTTATGCTCGTCAAGTGGCTTATTAATCGCTTTTATTAGGGGTTTTGTAAAAAAATTTCAAATATTCAGGTATTATCAAATATTTTAAAAATTTTTAAGGGGGGTCCCCCTGATGCTAAGCGACCCTTAACAATTTTTTTGAATGTAGTCGAGTGAGGTATCAAATGAAAGGTCTTGATTGGAGCTTCTAGAATCTGAAACAAAAAAGCATTTTCTAATTCAGGGGGTCCAGAGGAAGGCAAAATATATGAAAAATCATTGCTTAAAGACGGAGGCTGCCGAACAAACTCAACCGAGTTCTCTTCACTAATATTATTGGGCCTAGCTCCAGGTATTAAATCTTCCATCACGTCACCCAATTGGGGCTCATATTCAAATTCTTTCAAGGGCTCATTAGCATTTTCTATTTCCTCTACAAGTAGATTATCCACATCCTCTTCAGCCTCTTCAACAAAATTAAGAAGGCGTTCAAAATCTTCCGGCATTCCTATGCGATTGAATAGTTTTGGCTATTATTAGCAATTTCCCCGACATTTTCCTTCAAATTTCTTTTCAGGCCTAAAGTAGAATCTAACAACTCTATTTCTTCATTTCTTCTAAGGCATTATTTGGCGACGATAGAAGTCAATATGTTCTTCTGTAATAGAAAACTTGCTGAAGCGGATAACTCTAGGTTTTTGACGGAAGCGAATAAACCCTAAGCCACCTAATAGTTTCACCCATTTGCCGTGATTTTCTTAACTTGTATTTGCTAAATCATCATCCAAAATATCACTCTCGTCTGTTTTTGATGTTAACTTTCCCTGTTTTCAATATGTGAAGAAAGCAGCAAAGTAAGAGAGACACAAGTTTTCGAAAAATTGGCTTTTCGGACGGTTTACATAAGGTTCAGCAGTCCACTTTGAGCAATTTCAGTACTATTAGGATCCATTTTTCTAACCTTTTCAACACTTTTCAACGTATGGACCGCTTTCTCTGGAATATTTGTGTTGACAAAAACTTCACTTTCACTTACCTTTGACATAGGCATGCCGAGCAATGAATAAATGGCTGCTTGCGCAGAAATTCCTGAGGAATTTAGGAAAACGTTTGAAATACTGCGAAGTGACTCACGAATCCTTTTATTTCGTTGCTTTGCCTCTTCAACTGCAGCTCTCAATAATTTGGACATACCACGATCAGCCTTATTATTGTAATTCACTATGTCAATAGAGCAAGCGAAAGGATCGAGTATAAATCGTATATCCATGTTAGCTCTATGAAGAGTTAACATTTTTTTTTTTTGAGTATGGATTTATCATCACTTTCTTTGTATCACGCTTCAATAAAATTTTTGGCTTCTTTAATAAACTACGAATAGCCATTATACTCGTATAATCGTCCCGAGAAACTTGCAAGTACTTTAAAAAAAATCTTCAAAACTTTCAATCTCAACAGGATATGTTCCAGTTTTTCTTGTATTTCATTCCCCAGCCGCTTCCGATTCTTGAAGTTAGGCTCGTTTGTATCTAATTCTGTTAGAATTTGAGAATTATCGACAAGGTAGAATGGTATATCGGACCTGCAAGGGCGCCCAGGTCTAGGATGACATGCATGTGTTTGCAAATCAATAAGGTCCTGAGTCAATTGTGTTTTACTGCAAAATATTATTTCATCCACAAATTCAATAATATCTTCATAAAATGAAATTGTTTGAGGGTCAAAAGATGGTGCATTCTTGAGCCAAGTCATCATATGAACATGTGGTGACCCACGATGTTGAAATTCTACTCTGTAGTAAAAATTGCTGATTTTATAATGTTTAAACGGTCCATCGGGAGCTGACCAGGTTTTTCTGAGCTCCTGAAACCCTATATTAAAATAAAAGCTACATATAAAAGGAGCCACCTGAATTAGCCTTGCTTTTTTCATATAGGGAAGATCAGCAGCTTCTGATTATATGATCTCTTCTTTATGAACTACTGATTTGATCATTTTGATTAACTCTGGCCATTTTGTTTCTGCAGCGGAGAGAGTCAAAAACAAGGTTGGTATAGCATAAAATTGCCTCACCATTGCAAGAAGTTTATTTTTTTTTACACTCCCAGTGCGATGGCGAGTTTCGAATAGCTGACAAAACTTTGTAGCCATCATTATGTTGGATGAGATTGTTAACAAATTCAACATCCAAAATATTTCTAGCTGTCACCACTTTCCCTTGGGTTGATTTCCTTTGCAAGCATATTCATGTTCTATTTTTGATATTTAATGTGTGTTGCTTTTTAAGAGCTGCGAACAAATAATTAGCCCTGACAGCTTTCCTATCTTGCCGCGAAATCTCAGACTTAATAATGACAGAATGTGAAAGCTTTGTATTGAAGATACGCTTTTTACCACAATGAACTTTGATAAATGTCAATTCTTCCATATATTTGTCATATAGAAGAGACAGTGGTTATTTGCTTTCACCTGGAGCCATGATCAACGTTAAGTCTTCCTCAGGATCCAAAAGTGTTTCTCCCGCGCCCGGGTTAATGTTTTCGTCATTTTGATCATCCAATGGATTACAAGTACAATTACAATAGCTGAAATCATTTTTTGTGATTTTCTTCAAAGCTCGCCTTGGCCACAGCCGTCCACCACAAAAATAAGGGCTTACATACCCATCATAACATTTTCGAAGTACTTCTGTGTCCAAAAAATAAGGTGACATTTGAATTTAAACTGCATGCGTTGAAGGATTTGGAGAATAATTTTTTTTAGGTTGGTAGTACTGTCAGTGACATTTATATCAAGTTAACTTATCAAAATATTCATTACTGTTTCAGATACGCGTCGTTTTGTGAGCTGCCAAAAGTGAGTTTTTCGTTTTTTGCGATGTCGAAATTTGTTGAATTTGCATTAAATTTTGTTTGCGGAATCAATTTTCTGCTGCGGATACATTGAGGATGGTGCAGAAAGCCTTTGGTGATGAGGCTATGTCTAAAGTAAATGTTTACCTGTGGTATAGTGAGTTCCAAGCCGGCCGTGAACGTGTCGAAGGCGAAGAGCGTCCTGGGCGACTATTATCGATTATCGTGATGTTGTGCATTATGATTTCCTTCCGCCGGGCCAAAAAGTCAACAAGGAATATTATTTGAACGTTATGCGCCGTTTGCGTAACGCTAGCCACCTGAAAAGGCCAGAATTGTGGAAAGAAAATTCTTGGTTTTTACACCACGATAATGCACCATCCCATACTGCACTCGTAATTCGTGATCATTTCGCCAAAAACTCAACCCATATCGTTCCGCAACCACCGTATTCACCTGACCTGGCGTCGTGCAACTTCTGACTGTTGAGCAAGCTCAAAAGACAGCTCCGGGGACACCGTTTTAATACGATAGAGGAGATTCAAGCTACAGCGGAGAAGGAACTGAAGCCCATCCCGGAAACGACAAGTATCTCAAACACTAATGAATATTTTGACATGTAAATTTGACAAGTGATGAACTACAAACCTGTTCAAAAGCTTTATAAAGATTGTCTTGAAGAGCAAGGCGTTTTGCGGAAGTATTCCGTTTCTGTTCAGTGTTTCAAAATAAATTGTTAGAACGGGCTAGACCATGAACTGAAGTATTGTTCATTTACTCCTGAGTTCTTTGGCTTGCTCCAAAACACTATATGAAAAGTTCTTACGGGCAATTTGCCGAGCAGAAGTGTTACGCTGTTGCTCCTCACTTCAAATTAAATGATTCATGCAAATTAATCGCCGAGAATGTGTGTCTTTGATTTGCTCCAAAACCCTATATAAAATCTTCTTGCGGACAATTTGCCGAGCAGAAAAGTTGCGTTTTTGCTCATTAAATCGAATCAAAGGATTCATACGACTCAATCGCCGAGAAGATGTGTCTTTGGCTTGCTCCAAAGTCCTTTGTAAAGCATTCGTACGGGCACGACGACGCGCAGAAGTATTTTTAATTTTTGTCAACACTTGCCGTCTGTTTCTCTCTACTCTCATTCTCACTTTATTTCGCTCTTTTTCCCTCTGTAAAACCAATTCCTGCGATCGTGATCGTCTTTTGTGCTCTAACTTTTTAGATCAAGATGTTATGAGACCAACTGTAGAATATAAGGCAGCAAGATTATCATTTAGAGACTTTTCTGTTTTTTGTTCCATAGTGACTTCTTGAGAGTATTTCAGTCATCTCTCCCTTTTCTTCTGAGCTTCTCGTTGCAGATTACGAGATTTAGAGGCAAATATATTTTTGAGTGGGTTACCTCTAGGACGACGATATATTGAGAGAAATGTTAAAAGCTCGCTGCATAGAAAGACTCGTAACAAATGATGACGACTATGAACAAAGTCGAGAAACTTTCGTAGGCAGGATTTCTCTTGAGAGCTAAACTTGTAGCATAGGCAATCGCAAAAACTCCGCGATCATATGAATTAGGTAGCTTTTGAACATCTACAAATTGGGTACAAACTTGGAAAGGAAAAAGACGAGAAATGAAATTTTTTGCATTTCCGACAAGTCTTTGAATAAGTAAGTAAGCTATCATAGATCCGCAAAACTTTTTCACTATAGTAAATGCATGTCCAATGACCGACTTCACCTAAATTTCCCCGATATATTATTTGAAGATGACTATCACATTCTGACACGGGTTGAATTAACTGCTTGAATGAAATCCAGACTTCGGGGGCTAAAAGACGTTTGTTCTGCTAAAATGGCATGGAAAGCTCGGATAACATCATCTTCCAAGCATTCAGGCTGCAAAATTGATGCAGAACTGATATTATTAATAGCAAAACTTGTATCCATCTCAAGGATAAGTATTTTTAAGCAAGAAGAATTGTTGTAGCGAAAATTTTTTAAAATTAATGTGTTACACGTTGAAAATTGAATGTCGGCTAAGTTTTAAGTAATTTTAAATACAAACATTCAATTAATTTGTTAAATATGGTAAGTTTGAATATTTTATATAATTGTTACCAAAACTTATCCTCTCAAATAGTTTGAATAGCAAAAACCAGCATTCAAAACACCAAAACTACAAAATTTAAATTTAGCGTAGCTAAATTCAGGAAGTCAGTTGGAACACACGCTCAAATACTATCAGCTTTTATTTTTAATTTCAAAGCTCACACTTTCTGGGAAAAACTTTTGTTAGGAGCACCATTTATTATTACAATATATATTAAAATTCACACTACAAAAGCTGTACAGGAGACTTAAAAAATTTAGAGAAGAGGTAAAATCTCTATAAAGACAACAATACTTTTGCTTAAAAAGTAGCACCAAAACAAAAGAGTAGGTTGGAGAAGTCGAAAAATTATAGGACCTAAAACTTTCCCTATCGCAAAAATCATTTAACCAATGCAGTCTTTTTGTTCACTTCATAGAAATATTTTTAAATTTCTAAATAGAAAATCGAATCTCCACTATTCACTTTAGTTATTTAAATAACTTAATTGTCCAATAACTACATCGTTCAATTGAAAACATTTATTTTTTGTTAATTCGCTCTGCTTGTACTAAAAGAACTAAATCTTTGTGAGGTTTAGAATCAGCCGAGCGTGCAAGTGAAAGCATGGAACAATCGATAGAGACGCACGATTGGCCTAAGCATTCAGCTTGTGACGCACCTATCTCCCTTTTACAAAGACCTGTGGCGGCAACGATACACAAAGTTTCCGGCAATAAAAAAAAAAAACATAAACCCAGACGGCAATAAACACACGTCACCGCATATAACGTCATTGCGTCATCCTCAAACCCTGTCTTCTCCGAAAAGGGATAATTAGGAAATCTTTCGCACATACAAAGTTATGACGAAACGCCGTGTGCAATTAGTCCGGGAAAAACCGCAACCCAGACGGCAATAAACACACGTCGCCGCATATAACGTCCTTGCATCATCCTCAAACCCTGTCATCTCCGAAAAGGGATAATTAGGAAATCCTTCGCACATGCAAAGTTATGACGAAGCGCCGTGTGCAATTAGTCCGGGAAAAACCGCGAGCATCCCAAATCTCTCACAACGCTATCATCGCCGCGGATATATAAAGGATGGAAATGCAGAGAAGAAACAGAACGCTTCACGTCACGATACGGCGAGCACTCGTTCACGCGCGCAATATTCTAAAGTTTTGTTAAAATAAAATTATTGTTTGTTGTACTATATTTAGTATTTCATTTATAGAATAAACATCGACCGCCACCGACATCCGCTACATAATTGGTGACCCCGACGTGATCAGAATGCCGAACGACGTTATACAAGGAGCCGCAAGCTATATATCTATGCGATTGCCCCCCTTTACCCCCGCTGAACCAGCGCTCTGGTTTGCGATAATTGAGCGGAATTTCGTGGTGGCGGGCATCACAACAGAGGAGTCGAAGTTCAACGCAACGCTTTCTGCTCTCGACACTCGCTACGCGACCGAAGTAAAAGACATTGTGCTAAACCCACCAGCACAAGAGCCATATAGCAAGCTAAAAGGAGAGCTAATTAAACGTCTGAGTACATCGCAGGAAGAGAAGACGCGACAACTATTAGAAGGCGAAACATTAGGCAATAGAAGACAAACGCAATTTTTAAGAGATCTGCGTTTTTTGGTGGCAATGCGTTCAACGAGGAAATCATAAGGACGATCTGGACTAGCTGCTTGCCGGCGCAGACGCAAGCCATTATGGCCACGCAGAAGGACCAGCCTCTCGACAAAGCAGCCGAACTTGCAGACGTGATCATATTACTGACTAGGAGCAGTGTATCCCACGTAGCTCAGATCACGCCAGCAACATCACTATTCGAAGCTGAGCTCGGAGCAAGATTTGCACAGCTCACACTGAGCCTAAATCAACAGATGGAAAAATTGCAGCAAGAAGTAGAAATGCTGCGATCGACGAGTCGCCCTTCCCGCGGAGATTACACACGATCGAACTCACGTAATCGTAGTAATTCAAGAGCACGGAATCACCAGGATGCAGAGGGCTTGTACTGGTACCTTTCTAGATTTGGCTACGAAGCAAAGAAATGCAGATCACCATGTAAACTGTCGGAAAACGCAAACGGTAATCGCTAATGGCGGCCAGCGATTCTAGCCAAAAAATACGCCGCCTATTTATTGTGGACCGGGGAAGTCAGAAACACTTCCTAGTCGATACGGGCACCGATCTTTGCGTGTTCCCTCGATCAGCAATCAAAAGCCCACTCAAGAAGACTTCGTATGAACTTGCAGCCGCTAACGGATCCACGATAGCTACCTACGGAATGACAGCGTTATCACTCGACCTTGGCCTGCGGCGCACATTTCCATGGAACTTCGTCATCGCTGACGTCACCAAACCGATCATCGGAGCTGACTTCTTGGCACACTTTGGACTGCTGATCGATATTCAAGAAAGCCAACCCATCGACAAGGCAACGCAACGAACCTCAAATGGTCGTGTGTTTCGCACCAACACACCTACTATCAAGGTCGTTTCTGGTGATACCTTATATCACGCGATTCTTGCAGAATTCCCGGATATCACGCGCCCCGATGGCCGCGCTCCAGAGAGACGTCATAATACCAGGCATTACATCCAAACGACGCCTGGGCCTCCAACACCGAGCAAACCTCGTCGATTAGATCCTGAAAGACTCACCGCTGCACGCAGGGAATTCAACGCCATGGTTAAACTCGGCACTTCACGTCCATGATCTAGCAGCTGGGCAGCATCTTTACACATGGCAACAAAACAGGATGGAGGTTAGCGACCTTGCGGAGATTATCGTGCACTCAATGCACGCACAGTCCCAGATAGGTATCCGATCAGGCACATCCATGACTTCGGACAGGCACTTCACAGCAAGAAGGTATACTCGAAAATCGATTTGGTGAGAGCGTATCATCAGATACCCGTGGCTGAAGAGGACATCCATAAAACGGCAATAGCAACGCCCTTTGGTCTTTACGAATTTCCATTCACGACCTTCGGACTCCGAAACGCTGCACAGACCTTCCAACGGTTCATGGACGAAGTACTTCGAGGTCTGGACTTTGTCTTCGCATATTTGGACGACATTTTAGTGGCGTCCGAGACCTTTGAGGAACACCTGGAGCATTCAAGAGAAGTTTTCACACGGTTGGCAAAATACGGCATAATTATCAACGTGTCAAAATGCAAGTTTGGCACCAAAGAATTACCCTTTCTTGGCTATCTCATCTCCAATGATGGCATCAAACCAGTACCGGAAAAGGTTGGAACGATTCTCAGCTTCCCTCAGCCAACAACCGCAAAGCAACTTCGCCGGTATCTGGGCATGATCAATTTTTACAGAATTGGCATGCCAAGTTGCGCAAACACACAGGCACCGTTAAACAACATGCTGTACGATAAAATAAAAGGGAACGCCCTGCTCCAGTGGACACCAGCAGCCGAAGAAGCGTTCGAAAAAACGAAACGAGACTTAGCGCAAGCAACGCTCCTTGCATACCCCAAAGTTGGTGCAGAAATGGGAGTATTTTGTGACGCTTCTGACATTGCCGTAGGTGCAGCTCTGCAACAACGAGTTGATGGACATTGGGAACCACTCGCTTTCTTCTCAAAAAAACTAAGCCCAACCGAGTGCCGATACAGCGCCTTTGACCGAGCATTATTGGCAATCTATCTCGATATCAAGCACTTTCGGCACATGACAGAAGCAAGGATTTTCACGGTCTGCACAGACCATAAGCCGCTGACCTTCGCCCTCCGGCAGAAACTCGACAAGACGTCACCTCGTCAAGCTCGGCACCTTGACTTCATTGGCCAGTTTACGACCGATATTCGGCACATTTCGGGAAGAGATAACATTGTTGCCGATGCTCTGTCGCGAATCGAGGCAATTGAAGCACCCATCAATTACGCTGAGTTGGCAAAATCACAAGAGAACGACGAGGATCTAAAAGCTCTTTTACGTTCGGAAACGTCTTTGCAACTCAAGCAAATACATGTCCCAGGAACGGACGCTCAAATTTTCTGCGACACTTCAACAGCAAAAGCCCGACCGTATATCACACCAGTTTTCAGGAGAGCCGCATTCGAATTCATACATCGCCACTCTCACCCAGGCAGAAACGCAACTGCGAAGCTCGTCGCACAACGATTCATCTGGCCAGCTGTTAAGAAGGACTGCCGCGAATGGGCTCGAGCTTGCATCCAGTGTCAGCAATCGAAAACCACCAGGCATGCGTTTGCGCGTGTAGGAAATTTCGCTCCACCTTCCACGAGACTCGAACATGTGCATATAGATATTATAATCATGCCGATATCAGAAGGAAAAAGATATTGTCTCACCTGCGTGGACCGTCTCTCACGTTGGCCAGAGGCCATACCGATTCACGACCAGGAGGCTGAAACAGTCGTTAGAGCTTCTGGGAAGGATGGATAAGCCGTTTTGGAACTCCACTGCGAATCACCACCGTCCAAGGGCGCCAGTTTGAATCGAATTTATTTCATTCTCTCAATCGTCTTTCGGGCACCAACCATTTGCGAACAACCTCATACCATCCCCAAGCCATCGGGATGGTAGAGCGTTTTCATCGCCAATTAAAAGCAGTGATTCGATGCCACCAGCACGAACAGTGGATTAAAATCATACCCAGCGTCATCATGGGCATCAGAGCAACTACGAAGACTTAGGTGCATCTCCTTTTGAGATGTTATGTGGACAACCCATGTGCCTTCCAGGAGAATTCGTCGAACCTGCATGCGCAAACAACGAACCAGCACAATTCATCAAGGAGTTACGACGACACTTCGAGCAAATAAGACCAGTGCCAATAAGCCGACATGGTGCGCGCACACCGTTTATTTTCAAGGACCTTGCTACAACAACACACGTTTTCATACGACATGATGCTGTTAAAACCGCTTTGCAAATGCCATACGATGGCCCATATGAGGTAATCAAACGTGGCGAAAAGACTTTTATCATAAGGATTAGAGGAAAAGATATCACGGTATCAATCGACCGAGTAAAACCCGCGTACACCTTGAACGAGATGACTCCAGAAGACCATGAAATCATTATCAGCAACGAGACAAATCAACAGACGGAAATCCAACTAGATCCTACCAACAACCCTGTCATAGAAAGATCAAGGTTGCAGCTACAAGAGCAGCAGCAACAGATACCTCGACGATCAGAACGACGGGTTCGCTTCGTACAACGCTACCAAGCCGGATCCCAGTAAATCGTAATGCACTCATCTTGAACGTGACTTCATCACTGGCAAGGGGTGATGTGGCGGCAACGATACACAAAGTTTCCGGCAATAAAAAAAAATATAACGTCCTTGCATCATCCTCAATTCCTGTCATCTCCGAAAAGTGATAATTAGGAAATCCTTCGCACATGCAAAGTTATGACGAAGCGCCGTGTGCAATTAGTCCGGGAAAAACCGCGAGCATCCCAAATCTCTCACAACGCTATCATCGCCGCGGATAAATAAAGGATGGAAATGCAGAGAAGAAACAGAACGCTTCACGTCACGATACGGCGAGCACTCGTTCACGCGCGCAATATTCTAAAGTTTTGTTAAAATAAAATTATTGTTTGTTGTTATAAATATAGTATTTCATTTGTAGAATAAACATCGACCGCCACTGACATCCGCTACAGACCTACTAGTTTCGCGACCTGTCTGCCCGTCCGTCTGAACTTGCGTCACAGCTAGTTTCCTCAAAAACTATAGAAGTTAAAATGCTCAAACTTTCTGAAAAGGTAAGAAGTGATGGTCTCTCAAAAGTTAAGGTCTTACCAAAAATTTAAAAAAATTTTAAGGGGGGTCGCCCGAAAAATTTTTTTTGTCGAAATTTGTCGAGTGGGGTATAAAGGTCTTGATAAGAACTTTTAGAATCTGAGATAAAAAAGTCATTTTATGAATTAGGGGGTCCAGGAGAAGGCAAAATGTACCAAAAATGTGTGTCCCCCTCGCGATTCGACACCTTTGACCTGAAAAATCTGAAAATTATCACGAATGTGGACCTTTATGAGTACAAGGGCAACAAATACCTCAGAAATCAAAATTCACTTTATTAATTTATTAGATTGTAGATTTTACATTTTCGCCCATAAAATCAAAACGGTACCTTTAAACTTCTTAGAATTTTGTAATTGTTTAGACTAATATCATATATAAATGTTCACAAAATTTGATTGAGATCAAATCATAATCAAGTGAGTTATAGCCACTTCAATTGTATGGAATTACAACAACAATAACACGTGTTTACGGTTGAAACATATTTCAAATTGACCTAGGAACTTTTATTTTCTTTGAATTTTCATGAAAATTCAAGGAATAGTGTTTGACTCGAATATGTTCAATCGGCCGAGCATTCAGAACAATCATTTAAGCAAGATCAAAATGGCGGCTGCACTGTGCTTATGAAAGAAACTGTGCATCTTTTGCATAAATTCGAACGATTTCATATCCAAGTATTAGATGAATAATTCAAGTTATCTATTCACGCTATTAGAAAACTTGTTTCTAACCCTAGGATGTTTACAAAGGCCTTCTGCTAGGAGCACTCTCCTGCTTACTCAACTTGTTTCAACTGTTTATAAAGTGAAGTGAAAAGTCAATGTGGTTTCCATTGTTTATTACAAAAGCAATTATGGCAAAAAAGGTAATTAATTCTTGCATTTTAAGAATTTGACGTGAACTGTTTTCTCAACTATTTATAAAGTAAAGTGAAAAGTTAATGTGGTTTCCATTGTTTATTAAAAGAGCAATCGCGGCAAAAAGGTAATTAATTCTTGCATTTCAAGAATTTGATTAGCGATATAATCTCATATATTCGGTCGGCTAGTGCAGTAATAATAGGTTTTTTTACAATTTGGACTAACAATATTTGAATGAAAGTACGCAAATAAATGTCTATTTATCGAAAAAATTTTAATTTTCAATTAACTCCTTCTTTGTATTATTCAAACTAATGAAAATGCAGTAATAATAATTCAATTCATAAAAGTATGCAATTTTCCATCAATGTTTTCTTATGACGTTATCACATAAAATTATCGTCAGTACACCAATTTTGGGTGAAGAAATACACACGCAATAGGTATATGGGACGATTGTTTTGCAAGGAAGTTTGAGCAAAAGCTAGTTTTATTACTTTCATGAACACTGATCCATATCCCCCGAGTACATTGTCTTATATTGCATCTCAAGCAAATATTATAAATTATTTATGTCTTCAGGAAAGTCCCAAGCCATTGATAAATCTTTCATAATGATAGTGAGTGAACGGTCCAGGCTATGGAACTGTAAACAGATCTTATTTTCTAATAATTTTCCGAATTATCTCAGGCTAAATGGGGTAGTTTTGATTAGTATCATCGAATAAAACATTGATAAAAATTTATAATTCGTGATTAATTAAATGTATATTTCAGCCCGTGTATGAAACACTTGTAGAGCTTAGCAAGTTACCTCATTTGGCATCCTATTCAACTAGTTCCAGCTCTTGAAAACCTCCAAACATTTTCAACTTTATATATTTTATTAAATTACCACTTAGCTCTTTTGAAAACGATTGATCCACATAATTTCTACCAACTTCGACAAAATTTGCCCCCACGTGAAGACGTGGAAACGGAGATTATTATATTTTCAAAGGATTTCTTAAGGTTTATTTCTCAAAATGCTTACTCAGGCTATTTAATGTACTAAATCGACTCGATTAAACGTGCAATAATTGTCAGTGAGCTGTTGATACTTATCGAATTAATATTATGTTGAATTGTTTACAAAGCATTATGTTATCGTATATAAGGCAAGGAAATGTCAATTCATGAGGAAATCCAGTCCTGAGGAAATTTCCGTTGGCTTTTCACAATGTATTGATTTCAATCTCACTACAATAGAATTAATAATCTAGCCTCCATGGTTATTCTAAAACAATGCAAATAAATAAGCTGAAAGTATTTGAGATAAGGTTTAATTCGTTCAAATTACTCGAGTTTTAATATGCTGGGCATGTTACGTTTTCTTCTTTGATTATAATTTGCAATTTATTGTGGTTTGATTTATTACCCAAGCCAAGGTG
>OZ017738.1:345479610-345487110 GCA_963969285.1 Odontomyia ornata | reverse complement strand
AAGTCGGTTTTCTTTTTTTTCTAAAAGTTTTTTATTTCGCCCTTTTTAGTGGAAAATTTTTTCATTTCAAACCATTCAAAACTAAGTTTCTTGAATACATTGTATCATGTACTCGTATATTGAAATATAATTTTTTACTGCAATGCAAAAACCACTAGGGCTAAAATCTGCAGCGTTCGCAGGAATCGAATTTAACTCTGGTACATTTAATCCATGATCTCATCAAAGTCTACCTTGATTTTAGATTTCATAATAATCCACTATGAATTGTAGCCTTGAAAAATTTTCAAATTTTGCATTCTGATCTGACCCTGAAGCGCTTTTTTATTCGTTCAACATTTGCGACCTTTGAGCGGCCGCCATTTCGTTTCAAATTGTTCGACTTTCGATTTTTTATTGTGAGCTTTGTCACACAATTGAATAAATTGTTGTACTAGTTTTGATACAAACTGGAGCTATACTATGGCCAGAATAGAAATATTGCAGAAAATTTGGCGATAATCGAAGCAAAACTGCGACCCCCAGGCACAAATTTCGTTATGTCCTGTGTAGACTCACAAATACAACCAACCCCACTCATACACACACATAGCCATATATATATATATATATATATATATATATATATATATATATATATATATATATATATATATATATATATATATATAAATATATATATGTATATATATATATTGTTCAAAAAGCAAATGAATAATAGTTGCCCTTTAGTCAGACGGCGTTTCGTCTGGCTTCTCAAAAAAGACCTGATGAACAACTGATAACACAATTTTATTATTAAAGTCTTTTATAGTACAAGTATTCAATTTTTAGTATCGCAAAGTCCGTAGCGCGGTCATTGCCTTAGTGCTGAGTCGTTGAGAATTCCTAGAGTTCATTGCAGCTTGTCACATGTTGATGTCGTGGTCAGCAAAAAGTTCATGATCTCCGTGGAAATGAAATTTTCGGAGTAAGCATATTACACGAATTAATATATTTGTAATTGGGGCATTGATTGCGCGCGGAAATAAAAAATGTGCAAATTGCGTATTAAGTCGGCTCAGGTGCAGTCCAGAGTACGTTGAACGTTAATCGCGCGTGGAAATTAGATTTTGTTGATGCGCGCAATTCTGTGTGAATTTTCATTGAACATTCTTCCCGTCCTTGAACTGTCCCAGTTCAAATGAAAATGAGTCGTCTTTGATGACCTTGCGCTGCGCAGGAATAGGTTTTATTTCCGTTCGTCTGAATTTCTTCAACGCAGTCCAGATGATCAGAATAATTGTTGCGGTTGTTAGGATGTAGCCGAGTGTATAGTGGTGGATGTGATGATTGTTTATTCTATCAGAAGGTAGTAACTGTGGAGAATGATGCGTTGAGAGTTGCTTTACGATTTCGTTCCAGTCAGCAGCCTTTGTGTTGATAAGGAAGTCGGTGGATGATGATTTTATGAAGTCTGTTTTGTTGAAGGTTATCTGTGTGAAATTGGCTGATGGTGTAAACGTGTAGTTCATAACTGACGTGAATGTGTTTAATCCCCTAATCGTCATGGTATCGTGTCTGATTTCACACTGAGGTTCTAGATGTAGAACACCACTTCCTTGTAGTGTGTGTGTGGTGACTTCCTGTCCACATATTGTGTCAAATACTCTTGTCACTTGTAGAGCATAGATCCACGTGTTTTGTTGGTGGGCTTGGATCCAAAAGTTCGTGTTGTTGATAGGTAGCCAGATACATTGCCGAGAAGATGGTTCCTCGTGGTTTAAGAGAGTGATTTCGCATTGGTTGATGCTGGATCGCCGATTGTACAATGGATGATGTTGAACACACAGGAATGTGTTGTCCTTGGTGAGTGTACATTTATCCAATTCGTGTTGGTTGATCGGGTAGTATTGGTTTCTCTGGAGATTTACTAGCAGATATTGGATGGATGAGATATGACTCTTGAGCTCGTCTAATGGGAACAGGTATCAGGTTGAACAGTTGAAATTCATCGGAATTGATTAGTGGCAACTTCTGCTGAAAAATTACAAAGGATTTGGTCATCTTGGCATGTACCAAAAACGTCTTGTACAATGATAGATCTCCAGCTGTTCGACTGATCGGGATATTAAGACTTGGAGGAAGTGCCTTTCGTATGAGCGTTACTTGTTCTTGAAGTTGTCGCGGAGTGAGAAGTAATGGATTGATGATGCCGTGCTGTAGATCAAGCAGTATATCCCATAATGCCCTTTGTGTTTCTTGGTAACTGTGTAGTGCCATCATGGTGCGGAAGCAAAATGTGATGAAAGTTTGTTGCTGAGATACACTGCTTATACCGTCTGACAGTTGTGTTAAGTAATCGTCTATTGCCTTAAATTGTTCCTGGATATGGTACGTCTCTTTCTTAAAAAGGTTTGTGGTTGTCTCGAGAATTTAGGTTTGATTCTCCATGAGTGAGTCTAGATAATGTTCGTTGGCTCGTGATTTTTCAATTTCATCTTCAAGGTATGTTGCGTAGTCTGAATCTAGAATACCGAAAAGTTTATTAGCGACGTTGCCTACGATGTCCAGTGGTGCTCTTCTTCTTCTGGTAGGGTATCTTCTGCCTTCTCCTCCCTTGTGAAGGATTTCGTTTAGCTGCTCAATGTGAGATAGTTGGTGTGTGAACTGCTGTAAGGTTTGAGTGCATACTTGACCTTGAATAGTGATTGATGCACACAACTTTTTCATGTTGAGTATACCGTTGCGAATCCCATCTAATTCTTCCCAGTAATGTTTTAAATCATAGAAGGTAATTACATTCCATTCGTTAGTTACTAGCTTTGCTTGTCCGATTGCTTCGAAGTAAATTCCAGGGTCCTTCGTGAATGGATCAACAGTTATAGGGGGAGATGCGGTGCTAATGGCAGGCAGAACGAGTAGGGTTATTAAGGTTGCTGTTAGCATGGATGTAGGGCGAGAACGCTTTACAGGGACTTCGTTATTTGTTAACTCTGGATGGTTCTTCTTCCAATTTTCACCCCAACTTGAGTTGATCGGAAGGAATCTACCTTGGTTAGGATGCCGTTTTTTGACTTGTTTAGGCTTGGGAGTTTCTGCGGATGCCTTAGTTGTGGCTGACGTGGCTTGGTTGAAATCTTCGCATGCCTTTACAAGAGGGCAGAGTTTGTGTATTGCTCTTCGAAAAATGCCACTTTTAGTTTTGACATCTGCAACTCGGCAACGTCCGTCACTTCCTTCAATTGTTTGCACTATCCGTCCCAGTTGCCACTTCAAGGGAGGGGCATTATCATCCTTGATGAGAACTAGCATGTCTGGTTTGACGTTGTCACAACCTAGGATCCACTTTGCTCTCTGTTGTAGTTCAGAAAGGTATTCGATTGACCATCTGCGCCAAAATTCGTGTCGGATGTGCTGCACGAGTTTCCACCTGGTGAGTAGGTTTGGATTAGTGTCACATGCACGACTTACATAGTCGTGCATGTGACACTAATGTAGTGAGTGGTTCCCCAATAAGAAAATGTCCCGGTGTTAGTGCTGCCATGTCGTTAGGGTCGTCTGATAATGGCTGTATCGGACGTGAGTTGAGCACAGCCTCGGCCTCCGTAGTGACGGTGCATAGCTCCTCGTAAGTTAGAGATGCAGATGAGATAGTCTTTTGTAATAGTTTCTTTGCCGATTTGACTGCCGCCTCCCAAATACCCCCGAAGTGTGGACTGCCCGGTGGTATAAAGTGAAATTGGATCCCTTTCTGAATTGCGGCTGCGTGAATCTTCTCTTGAGAACGCTCATTTTGCAGTAAATTTTCTAGCTCCTCTAATTGGTTACGAGCCCCAACAAAGTTGGTAGCATTGTCGCAGTACACGTTTTGGCAGCAGCCACGTCTAGCGATAAACCGCTTCAGAGCAGCAATGAATCCGTCGGTGGATAGGTCTGGAACCACCTCTGAGTGACAAGCCTTTGTTGTGAAACAGCAAAACACGCAGATGTATGTTTTCGTTGGTTTCTTGCCTCGAATTCTGTAATGGGTGAAGACCGGCCCACAGAAGTCGATGCCGACGTTGACAAATGGACGGGCTGGTTGAACGCGTGTATCAGGAAGGACTCCCATGATTTGTTTGAAGCTTTGTGGGTTTAGTCTGGAACATTGAACGCATTCATGCACCACTGCAGATGCTAAACGCTTGTCTCGAGGGATCCAGAACTGCTGTCGTGCTGTTGCTCGCAGAGCTTGAGTCGCCATGTGTAAATTCTTTCGATGAAGATCAGTGAGTAGCAGTTCAGTGAATGGATGTGAAGCAGGTAAAATTGCGGGATGTTTTGCGGTGTGTGGTATATTGGCGTTTTGTAATCTCCCTCCGACTCTAAGAATGGAGTCATCATCCAGGAACGGTGTGAGTGTGAGGAGTTTGCTCTTGGAGTCTATTGGTGTTTTTTGTTGTAATCTTTTTATCTCGGTTCCAAACTCCCCGGCCTGCATGAATTTAATAATAAGTGCGAGAGCTTTTTCTAATTCTGCGACTGTAAGGAATCTTCCTTCCCATGAATCTTTCCTTGCCTTGAAACGTTGGGTTGCCCGCAAAACTGTTGCTACGATTCGCTTAAGATGTGTGAAGGAGTTTCGATGATCGATTCTGTCAATAAAATGCTCCTGGATAATGCTGGTTGTGAGAACGGTGTGAATTGTCTTTCGCTCTGGAAGCTCTCCCGGATCTCCGATAACTTCACATGGCCAATGGGTCTCGGGTTTTCGCAGGAATTCAGGTCCATGGTACCAGAACGCAGAATTGATGAGTACGCTAGGTCGTGTTCCTCTAGAAACCAAGTCTGCAGGATTGAGTTTAGAACTCACATGCCGCCAGTCAGATATGTTTGTTAGTCCTTGTATTGATGAGACCCTGTTGGCCACAAAGGTGTGAAAGGATGACGGTCTGGATCGGATCCAGGCCAATACGATCTGTGAATCTGTCCAGTAATGTGTAGTGTTTATGTTTATGTTGAGGATTTTCTTAACACGATTCGTTAAGCGGGCCATGAGAGTTGCAGCACACAGTTCCAGTCTTGGTAAGCTGATGGTTTTCACTGGGGCAACCCTAGATTTGGAACAGAGAAATATCGTCTTTATGTCTCCCCGGCTGTTTACGCTACGTAGATATATTACTGCACCGTAAGCTCTTTCACTTGCATCGGAAAAGGCATGCAAACTGAGTGTGGCATCTTTCGTTTCCAAGTATCGGGGTATCCGAATTCTGTTCAGATCTGTACGCTCCTTGCGAAACTGAAGCCATCGAGTGTGGAGTTCCATTGGTATGGCTTCATCCCAGTCGAGTTTTAGTGACCATAACTCCTGTAAAAAGATCTTGGCCAATGTTATTGCTGGATTCACGAATCCCAATGGATCGAACAACCGTGAAACGTCACTCAAAATCGTCCGTTTTGTCACCTTAGTTGGCTCGTTCCAAATGGTAGCTATCCGGAAATGGTCTAGCTTAGGATTCCATGTTAATCCTAATGTTTTCACGGTGTCCTCTGTGTCTCCATCGACCGAGAGCTCTATTTCTCTATCTTTGCTTGGCATTAATGCAAGGAGTTGCTCGTGATTCGCACACCATTTACGCAGATTAAACCCTGCTGACTTCAAAAGCGTTTTCATCTCCTGCTGAATCTTTACGGCTTCTTTGAGGCTGTTGCTTCCAGTCATTACGTCGTCCACATAGAAGTCTTTGATAGCCCTGCACGCTAGTGGATGTGACTTCTTCGATGTGTTGGCCAATTCCATCAGGCATCGAGTCGCTAAGTATGGTGCGGCAGTGGTCCCGTACGTCACTGTCTTTAAACGATAATACCTTAGGTCATCGGAAGGGTTGTCTCTCCAAACGATGAGCTGTAAATGGCTGTCTTTCGTCGTTACATTCACTTGGCGGTACATTTTCTCAATATCCGCTGAGAAGGCAAATTTGTGTTTCCTGAAACGTAGAAGGATTGAGAATAAGTCATCTTGTATTACCGGGCCTTTCAACATGATATCGTTGAGTGAGATGCCGTTTGATGCCTTTGCTGAAGCGTCGAATACGACTCTTAACTTAGTGGTGCTGCTGGATGGCTTGAGTACACAATGGTGAGGCAAGAAACAGTTAAGCTCTGGTATCGGTGACTTAACTTCTTCCATGTGACCCAAAGCGGCGTATTCCTTGATGAAATTCGTGTACTCCCTTTTGACATCTGGGTGTTTTTGGAACTTCCTTTCGAGAGCAAGGAAGTGTCTAATTGCTATGTCTTTCGATTGGCCAAGCACGGATGGGTTCTGACACAGAGGAAGTTTCACTTCAAAGCGTCCGTCACCGTTTCGTCGAAGATTGATCGCAGGCTCTTCAGTACTAGAGGTCGTTGCCAACGGTGCTTCTTCTATGGCCCAGAATCTTTCCATGTGTTCTTCAAGATTATTGATACCGATTCCACAGAAGTATTCAGATGTATCGCCTGTCGCGACACGGCCAAGCACAATCCATCCAAGCACGGTGTTCTGTAAGGTTGGTAGGTTTCGTCCTAACCTTATCTGTCCAATGGAAAGAAGCTCACAGTAAAACTCTGCTCCCAACAGTAGGTCGATTCGTTTCGGAGTGTTGAACCTTGAATCAGCAAGGTGAATGTTCGATGGAATTGGCCATGAAGAAACATCGATGAATGACGGCGGTTGAGTAGATGCAATCGTTGGTATGACGTATGCCTCCAATCAGGTTGAATATCCAGAGTGTCTTGAGGAAATGGTGATGCTCACTCTCTTCGAGACATGTGTTTCTGTTTTCCCTATTCCACAGATGTTGATGTTGGAATTTGATCCGGATATTTTCAACCTCTTTAGCATTCGAGCACTAATGAAGTTGAGCTGAGATCCGGAATCTAAAACGGCTGTACAAACTTCGGTTGCACCAGCATAATTAGTGATGTTGACTGATGCTGTGCCCAATAAAACGTACTTGCTACCAGATGTCTTCTTGGTAAGGGCTGCTAAAGTGGTGTCGCTAGGAGTGACCGATTGGGAGCTGCTGGTTGTCGTGGCTGATCTCTTTGTCTTGTTAGTTGTCTTCTCATGGTGGAGCAATGTGTTGTACCTGCCTTGGCACTTAGAGCAGCTTCTTGATGGACAGTTACTTACACCATGGCCTGCCTTGAGACAGTTAATACACAGCTGAAGGCCCTTGATTTTAGTAAGTCGATCGTGTGGGCTTAGGTTAAGTAACTGGTTGCACTTAAAAACCTTGTGATTCCCAGTGCACACCTTGCAGCTTTCGTCCGAGTTAGATGAGACAAGGGATGTTGGTTTCACTCGTGGATGTGAATGTCTCTCCTTGCCTAAAGCCTCCAGCGACTGAAATCTAGTTTCCATGAATGTGAGAAAGGCGTCGATGGTTTGTACTTCACGAGGTCGTTGAAGCGTTTGCTCGTACAGCGTATGTGTTGTTCTGTCAAGTTTTTTGAGCAGGAGGTAAAGCATGATGGGGTCCCAGCCTCCTGTTG